>JAECUM010016025.1:0-24765 GCA_016617855.1 Megalonaias nervosa | reverse complement strand
CTCTGTGTGTGTGTGTGTGTGTGTGTGTGTGTGTGTGTGTGTGTGTGTGTGTGTGTGTGTGTGTGTGTGTTGTGAATATATTTCAAATGTGTGTTAGAATGCAATTGTGTGTAAGCAAGTGTCTGTAAAAGCAATTTTGGTTTTAATTAGAATCTGTAAATAGTTAAAGGATCTCTTGACAGATGGGTGTTTTATGGACAAACGTTGTAACCTCGTTAAATAAAGATGTGAAGAAGATATTAATAAGAATGGGGTAAGTAAAGATATATGTCCATAGCTTGTGTACCCAGTGACAATACACTCACATGCTTTAAAGTGCATACCATTGCCAGGCAATTATGCATGTGTGAATCGATCATATTAATCACGATTTTGACATATTCTGTGATCATGTTAGTATGCCGGGATTTATTTACAAGCCTTTATGTCAAGAATATGTTTTTTAGTCTTTCGGCCTGATTATCAATCGAGATGGGTTTTGGCGTTTTTTAATAAAGAGTTAACAAGTTTACCCAGGTGATTTACTGAACTTTATCACGAAGGAAACGAATAAACCTTGTAGTGCCACACATGGACCATAATACGCGCATACAGTCTGGTCAGCATATTAGGTTACGTGGTGAATTTTGTACATAACTTTTCCTCACCAAAATGTACTTGTAGTACATATCTGACATGTGATGTTAATGTTAATAATGGGAATGATTAAATGAGTTTTCTATTTTGAATTTTTGTGAGTTTTGAAACAACTTATTTTGTCAAGACTTTGTTTGTTTTGCTCATACTTTCGAATTTGATGGTTTCCCCGAGTCAAAATTGGTGACTCCAATGTATTATAATTAATTAATTAATTTAACCACATATATAAGTATAGGCAACCAATTTTAGGCTAAAGTCATGTGTTATTATATTCTTGCATTATCAGAAACACTCTAGTTTTGTCTCCGAAGTGCTGAATTCGTGTGAATATGTTTTGGGGTTAGGTTATCTGATACCTTATTTAGTACACCAGAGGATGCAATAATCGGTGCTTATTATCTATGAAAGTTCTTGATTCCAAGATAATGATTTTATATGGCCAGTTATATATTTGTCTTCTTTAATGGGTGTCTTGAATGCACCCACATCAAACGTTCAATATTCTTTAGATTCAGATCACAGTATGTTTAACGTTCTTGAATCTGACACCGGTTAAATTTAAATTCTGAGCTGACCCTAGAGGGAATGGGTATTCCTCGCGGTCGAAAAGAAAGTGTGAAAACAAGGACTAATATATTTCTCCATGGATTAATTTAATGTTTTGTGTTCTCGAATCTAATCATCCTAAACGGACCTATAGTAAGTGATACATCATATACACATGCTTCTTTCGCTTGTAGTCCTTAGGTATATCTCGAATGCCAAAGTTTATGAAGCAGAACCATTATTTTTCTGACACACATTCTCCAATCAAACGTTTACTTTACTTCAAGAAAATAATTAAAACAAAGAGTTAAATGCAGCTGCCAAAACTATTTATAAGTTGAATAAATTGAAAAACGAAAATTTAATAAATAATAGTGAGCAAGCAAAAGAAGATGGATTGAACACTGAATGAAGGATTTACTAGGCGATATTTCTAGCGACCGGTAGAATGATTGATTAATTGATTGTATTTTTTAAGACCCACTAGCACTGTTAGGCTATTTAGCGCCATACAAAAGGTTATGTCTAGGATCATTTAAAAGCGATAAAAGGTTTCGTATCGACCAACGATAAAACAATTAAACAATTAAAAGTAAAACGATAAGATAGTAAGGGCAATATATAAAGCTTCGTGGTCAACGGGGAATGTAAATGGTGTATGTTAATGAAGATTTAAATGAAGAGGTATTGAATATAAAGGATGGTATATACATTACATAAAAGTGCTCAAGGTGACGGCATAAAAGTGACTGCTTAGAATAAATGTTTACTTATTTCAGGAATTTTACAATACAAGAGACGTTTGTTGCATCTAAAAGTTCCTTCATGTCATGCACATTGTAGTGCTGATCAGGCGTAGGTTGGAGGTCGAAACACACTATCATAAAGTGCTTAGCAGTGAATGGTTCATTGCAAGAAACGCACTCTGGTGGGTCTTCGCCGTTTAGTTTGTGGAAGTGGGTTATATAAGTATGACCAATTCGAATTCTTGCAATGACTATCTCCTCCCTACGGATGGTTCTCTAGAGAGGAGCCCATTCTCCTAGGGTTACCTTCATTGCATGAAGTTTGTTATTCACTGCATCATTCCACGATGCCTGCCACTTCTGACGTAAATAGTCTTAGATACTAGGTTTAAAATTAGTATACGGTATTTTAAAATCAGATGGTTCTAGTGATAGGGCCATTTTAGCAGCGCGATCTGCTTTTTCGATACCTTTAATACCAATATAGCTAGGTAACCAACGGTATACTATATTGTGGGAGGTACTCAGCTCAGTATTTTTGATGAGAAAATTGGTTAATAATGTGTTTTCCTGTTTTCTGTTGTGTAGTGACTGAAGTACTGATAGTGAGTCGGAGAAGATGATGCCGTTTAAATTCCTTTGCTTTCGATAAATTGCAGAGAAGGTCTATTGCTCTGATTTCGGCTGAAAATATCGATGTACCATTTGGTAAGCGAACTTTTGTTGTGTGTTTTCCACTAACGAAGGCTGCTGCAGCCTTTTCCTTATCCTCTGATCCAGCTATATAAATTCTTTTGTAGTTTTTAAATTCCGTGAGGAGTTCATGATGAGAGCTGTGGAAGATAGAAGGGTTTGTCTCAGATTTGTTTCCATCGAGTAGCGTAAAAAGTCCTTTGGTTATTTCAGTAGTCAGGGGGGTGTTTCGGAGATGGATGTTTTTTTAATTTTAGAAAGATCAAATTTTATACTGTCAAGGCTGGATGATATTCTAATGCCAAAGGTTTATTTTCGTAAAAGGTTTTGTATTTACAGCCGAAAAAAGCAGGGTTCAGAGGGTTTGATCTTAATGTGAGAGCATACTGTGCGGAAAGCATTTCTCTACGATGTGATAAAGGTGGTTCGTTCGCTTCAGCGAGATGAATTTCAAATGGGGATGTGTTAAATGCTCCCAGAGCGAATCTTAATCCTTGATGATGAATTGGGTCAAGTATCGTCAAATATGATTTTCTGGCTGAACCATAAACAACGGAACCATAGTCCAGTTTTGAGCGAATAAACGTTCTATATCAATTGAGGACGACTCTTCTGTTAGCACCCCAGTCAGTGTGCACTGCTACTTTAAGTAAATCTAAAGATATCAAGCATTTAGCTTTCAAGTTCTTTGTGTGTGGAATGAAGGTCACTTTTTTGTCGAAGATAATACTTAGAATATTTCTATCCTCAATAACTAGTATAGGTGTTCCGTCCAGCGTGGACTTAGGTTCGTCATGTTGTCTTCGTAACTGACAGAAATGGATGCATACTGTTTTTGACTTTGAAAATTTTAAACTCTTGGCATTCGCCCAATTTTAAATCTTGTTAATATTTTGTTGTAATTGTCTCTCAGTTGTATGCATGGGCTTTGAGCGATGACATATTAAGAAATAGTCAATGTATAGAGAACAATCCACGCCAGGAGCTAAACACTAGGTGATTTTGATGTGGAAAAGCGTTACAGATATAATGCTGCCCTGGGGCACACCCATCTCTTGTTCGTACATATCTAAGAGAGTAGAACCCACTCGCACCTTCAATTCCCTGTTTGGGAAAAAGTTTGGTATAAAAGAGGGCAGACGGCCTTTTAGACCTAGATTATGCAGGTCATTCAGTATCCCGTACTCCCATTTCGAGTAATATGTCTTTTCTAAATCAAGGAAAACCGCTACTACTTGTTCCTTCTTGACAAAAGCGTCGCGAATAAATATCTCCAGCCTAACCAGATGATCATTGGTGCTACAGCCATATCGAAAGCCACTTTGAAAAGGAGATATTAAATTATTAGTCTCCAAGCACCATACAAGCCGAGAATTGGTCATTCGTTCCATTGTTTTGCACATACAACTCGTCGGTGGAATGGGGCGTTAGTTGGTAGGATCTGTGCTATCTTTACCTGGTTTGGGAACTGGTATTACTGTTGCTTCTTTCCAAACATTTGATACATTACCGGTAACCCATAAATATTTGAAGATTTTCAAAAGAGATATTAATGATGATTCTGGAAGGTGTTTCAGAAATTGGTAATGTATTTCGTCAGGGCCAGCAGATGTATCATGAACCATGTTTAAAGCCTCCATAAGCTCAAATAGTGAGAACAGTTGGTTATAACTTTCCGAGTTGCTGGATGTGAATTTTAAACGTGACTTTTCTTTTTGATTTATTAATCTTTGGAAGGCTCCTGAATAATTAGATGATGAGGAATTTTTCGAAAAACTGTCAGCAAGAATGTTTGCTATGTCAGTTTTGGAACTAAAATTGTTATTGTTCAATTTCATAAGTCAGAAACAATTGTGCTTTCTCTTTCTATTTATTTTGCGGATAGTGTCCCAAACTTTCTTAATAGTGGAACGAGAGTTCAAAGAAGAAACATATTTCTTCCATGATCCTCGTTTGCTTTCTTTGATCATGCGTCTAGCTTTGGCCCATAGAATTCGGTACTTACTTAAATTTTCTGGCGTCGGACGATTATTAAATTTTCTCAGTGATTCTCATCCCTCTTTAATGACTTCTTTACATTCTGTAGTGACCCAAGGCTTTGGGGCTTTTTACGGTTCATTGCAAACGGTGCAAACTTGGCTTTCCTTATATTCCATTGTGAAATTGCGTCATCAATTGTAGAATTAATATCTGCAAGGGAGATTGGAAAGTGATCTCTGCTGTGAAGGTCATCAGCGACCTTTCAATCATAGTCCAAAAGCAGCGAACGAGAACAAATTGTAAGATCGATACACGTGTATGTACCCGCTCCTGGGTGTAAGTACGTCAGAGATTTGGTGTTATATAGACACAAATCGTGTCTAGAAATGAAGTCTTCTACTTTTTGGCCTCTGTCACTTATGTGATTTGAACCCCATAAAATGTTATGTGCATTAAAAATCCCCTAGCAAAACAAATGGCGCGGGCAGTTGTTGAAGAAGATTCTCTAATTCGTTTGGTACAAGGATGGCGTTTGCTGGTATATATGTATAACAAAAGGTGATCACTCGATGTAGTGTGACACTTACAGCAATGGCTTGCAAATGTGCGTTTAAAGGGACGACGTTATGGGGGGCCCTATTGTCCACAACAACAGAAATTCCTCATGAGGCCCTGACAACTCTTTTAAAGTTGGCGTTAAACAGGTAGTAGTTTTAAGTGTGATGTTGTCCGTATCTTTCACGAATGTTTCCTGTCAGGTATAGTACTGCAGGATCATGTTCATTTAGAAGCAGAAGAATGTCATTGTAGTTGGTTTGAAATCCTCGACAGTTCCATTATATGATCTTGTTCTTCTTTATAAGTTTAAATTGGATATTATGGAGCTAGGTTAGACCTTTCGCGGTGACAATCTATGTGGTTATTTTTGTGGCGGAAGTATGGGGTTAAATGTTTTGGTTGTAGGTTTGGAACCACCCTGAGAACATGGAGCAGCTTTTTTCTGCGTCCATGTCATCAAAGTTGCCAAACCTATTGTGCAGCTTGATGGGGTCATCTGACCCCATTTGCTGCCTATTTGTTTGTTGTCTCTTTATACTGTTTGGAGATTTAGGTAATGGAAGGTTGTTGAAAGTTGTCTGCTTGGAGATTGTGTTTCTTTGTGTCTTGCATTGTGGAATAGTAGTAGTTGCTGTTGTATCGGGTAGATCTGTTTGAGTTTGTCCGTCCTTAGTTGTCTTTGGACTGGTTTATACAACAGTTGAGAAGGTTGGGCCATGTAGATAGGTTCTAAATTCGACCATCTTTCTGGCCTCTGGGAAGGGGATGTTTGACGTATATTTTACACTCTGGGTCTCCTTCTCTAGTTTCCAGGTCTCGCAGTCTATATAATTGGCATGGTGACCTTTGCCACAATTTGCACAATGGGGATTCGCGTTGCAGTCTGCTTCTCGATAGCTGAGATTGCCACATCGGTCACATACAGGACTTCTGGAGCATCTGTCTTCGTGGTGACTGCTGACACTTGAAACAACGTAGAGGATTTGGAATATGCACTTCAACTTTAACCTGCAAAAAGACAACGTTTACTACCTTAGGAAGTGTTGGTGTGTTAAAGGTAAGTACGATGGTGTTGATGTCCTGCAATTCTTCACCGCGCTTGATAGGAATTCGACGAATTGCGGTAACGCCTGTATTCCTCAACGATTACAGTGTCGCTGACCCCTGCGAGGTCACGGCAACGACTGACACCTTTGGATGAGTTAAGTGTCGAATGAGTGAAAGAAGTAACCGGAATATCATATAAAGTCTGAATTTTCTTGATATTTTCGGTTTGTACTTTGCGCTCACATGCAACCAGCAAGCTACCCGATTTAAGTTTCTTCACGTTTTTGGGAGTGCTGACTAGGCCAAGTATAATCTCTTCGACTATAAATGGTGATAGCGCAGCAATCGGTTTTGTCTAATCTTTTGACTGAATAACCATGAAGCGTGTGAACGATTGCACACTACATGGCTCGTCGTCCGAGTCCGTTAAATGTTTAGATCATTTTAGTTGGTTTTTGTTTTTGTTTTCCATTATGTCTTGTTTTATATTCATCACCCATGTTCACCCACCCGCCATCGAGTCCAACAAGGGGACACTTTTCAAGTGCCTGGGATACATAGGTGGTATATGCAGCAAGTAAAGATACCTCCCGATTGACAAGTTAAGCCACCGCCTTCAAAGGGAAATCTTCTGAGAGTAGAAGAAAGGAAAAAAGGGTTAGACAATAGGGGCAACGGTGGTATCAAAAAAGATATATGGAGAAAGATAGAGAAAGTAAGCTAGTAAATTAAGACCTAGGGCTTGGCGTGACCCGTCTAGAAGATGTAGATGCCAAAGTAGTGTATTGTATCGGAAAGCATCTGCTCAACTACCAGGATCCTTTCCTCCCCCGATACGGGCTGCAACCCACGCCAAACAGGTTGCTTCTACTTAGTCGCCTCTTATGACACGTAGTGAGGGCAGGTCGGGCCAATTCTACAACCCCGGACCCGCAGGTAGACCACCGGAAGATGTTTGACAGAATCTGGGGTATAATCCCTGGGGTATTTGAAGCATGGGATGGAAAAGATAAGTTCTATAGAAAATAACTAGTGAAATGAGGAACAAGCAATACAAATGGTTTGGTACAGAATGCAAAATTACCAGGCGTACTTCCTAGCAAGATGATTTCCCGGATCGAAATGGACATTAGTCAGAAATTAAACAAAAACAGACAAATCGATTGCATAAAAATTCGTAATATCAAATACTGTTAGAAATTTTAAAAGTAAAGAAGTAAAATTTAACAGAACAAAAGAGAAATTGTTCTGGTACATTGTCGATTTCGGAAAGGCATTTAACACTGTATTAAGGGCACACCTTGAAAAAAAAAAATTGGTTCTAATTAAATGAAGATGATCCACCATCAAATATTGTCGCCATTGCAAAAGTTGGGAAGGAAGCCGTTGAAGGACATTTTGTCAATTCGCTCACTACGTCTCATATAACATTCTAATATCTTGATTTTTACCTTGTACATTGATATTACATTTTTTCCAACATGATTGTCGATACTTAAGGTACCTCTTAAGAGTTTATATCACCGCTGTAAATGACAAGGGACGGGACAAAGTCGTTTGCTCAACAACTCTCACAATGTAAATAACGTTAACATAAGCATACATGTCTTTCATCTATTTGGAATGGCATTTATTTTGTATCACTATCTGGAACGCTATGTGTTGTCTCAAGCAGACATTTGAATAAAATGATTGCATCTGGATGTGAGTGGATACGTATTTAAAATAGCATAAAGTACACTATGACATTTTAAAATAGAAAACAAATAGAAAATGGCTATAGACTTGTACTTCAACAAAAATGTTAAATCTGTGTTATCAGAAGATGATACATTTATTGAATTAATATTACAAAGGTTCTCACTTATATAACAATCTAAATAGAATGAGAGGGGGTAACCTGTGAAGTTCACACTAAAAACATATCGACCTATCTATTATCCAGATCTGAGTTACCACTATGTTCATATGTTTGTGTTTGTGTGTGTATGTGAAACAGTAAAGACTGATTTATAAACACGGCACAATCATACATTTTTATAAACCGAAATTCTTGTAGTACCAATGATCCAGGCTTGGTACGGTTAAGTAATTTATAATCTATTATTTGGAATAAGAAACTGCTCATAAATAATAAATTGATCTGCGCAATATAGATTAATAATGATATCTACATTCTCCCCTGCAGAGCCACCATATTTGATTTCACGCAGCGGCGGTACAAGGGGAACCAGGCGAATGTGATGCATCTGCTGGAGCTCTTTTGTCTAGGAGCTGAATCTTTCATGATATTTCATCTCTTGTTAGTGTATCGGGACCAATTCTTCACTAAACGTACGTTTGGACTGTGGTTGGCTTTGGGAAGGATTGAGGTTGTCAAGTGACAGAAAAGCTGTTCTCTGTGACAAAGTAAGCACCCACTCAAGAAATTTTCTTCCGGGAGACTCAGTAGGACAACCAATAAGGAACGCTGCCCCCGGGAGCATTGTACTACTTCTGTTTAATTAGTCAAAAACGTTGTTTACGCCATGCCGCCAGGTATTTTTTACTTTGCATTCAGCATTTTGTGACATTAGCGCGTCCAGTGTGCACTTCTTCCGTCACAGGTTTGAGTCCTGATTCTGACACATGATAAATGGTCATCTTCTATGGTCAGTATGTTTGTTTTCGTGTTGTTTGGTTTTGCGACAATAAAAAAAAAATGAAAAGAAAAAACAACAACAAGAAAAACAAAACAACCTACCAGAAAAACCCAGAAAAACAACAAAGCAGAAATATATGCTTGTAAAAGCTGTTAGCAATAAAGTTAGCACATATGAAAGCTAAGTTTTTGAATCAAGTACATTTTACATACTTTCTCTCAGCGTTCTATATTTAGAAATCTTTCAGGCGGACAAATGTTCTTGTACTACAGTTTTCTTTTTATGTCGCATATAGCATTACTATCACAGTTCATCCTTTGAGGTGCCCTAGGCGGCCCAGTCACTAAAAGCGCTCGCACTCGCCATCGCACCTCCGTCCGCGTTCGTTGAGTATCGGTCTCGGTCTGTTTGGGTGTGTAAGAAAGATTGCCAGTAGCTTCGCGTGGGTCCGCGTTTCTTCTAGAAAATTTCCCACGTTCTTCCTCCACTAGTTAGACTGGTCTCCACGTATACCCTATCAATGTATTGGAAAATAACGTTAAGCCCGCAAGAACAACACCATCCTTGGAAAAGTGTGCGTGCTTGTGTAAAATAGTATCAGTTAAATAATTTTGCCTAGATAATATCCGACTTTTCAATTAGCATCATTTAACATTCCGTTTTATATGCTTTTCTAGATTTTGACGTGTCACTTTGTTTACAGATATTACGGTCAAAATATACTGTTATCGGTAAGAAATCGAAATTAAAAGGTTAGCATGGTAAATTTCTAATGCAGTGCTGCATGACGCGATTAATTCTACTCTGATGCTAATGTTTGGAAATGCCCTTTTAGGCGGTATAACGTAAAATAGAATCTGGCTGTATTAACATAAAAATGGCTCTGGCTGTAATAACATAAAACGGGTGCTGTCTATAATAACATAAAACGGGCTCTGGCTGTAATAGCATAAACGGGCGCATTCCAAAGAAACCAAATTAGTATTATACTTATCTCATACATACCATCAAAAGCGGCGGGTTTCTTGTCCTGTGGGATCTAAACTCGTTATAAGCCAGCAACTTTTTTTTATTTCGTTGAACTGATAACGACATGCCATTGAATTATCCCACAGTACCTTATTGATCTGATCTTGAATCTTCGATTAAATGTACCTATGAATTTGGACCTCAGTTCGAAACTGGCCACTTTAGAAAGGTACGTTGTGACCTATGGTAACATCAGCTAAGCAAGGACACTTCTATAAATGAACGGAATCACATTTTGAAAGCGTCTGTCCATACAAGAAATTCACATTTAAGCATATCATATAACCTTACTTCATCTCTCCCCCTTCCACTTACGCTCTTTGCAAATGACACTTTCCATTTGTTAGTTTCTATATTTATTATCAGAGACTGTATACAAGAGATACATAATGCAATACGCACCTTAAAATCAGTAACCTAAGTTTCATAATTTATATCAAAAGGACATTTCTTGATAAGGAGGAAGAGCCTGAATTATGTTATGAGGGGCATACGCCTTACATGTGTAACGGAAGGTTTATAAACTATGACAGCCTAAGGCCCGTTACAGTGTAAGCAAATTTTATCTCCGACAAAAGCTGACAGATATAATAACAAATGAAACATTGAAACGGGCAAATACGTGTCAGTGGCTTTCGATTTTACCACGAAGAATGATTGATTGATTGATTGAATTTTTTAACGGCGCACCAGCACTATGAGGCTATTTAGCGCCATGCAAAAGGTTATATCCTTCATTATTTATAAGTGGTAAAAGATTACGTATCGACCAGCGATACGAAACCAAACAGTTGAAGGTAAAACAATAAAATGGTAACGGTGATAAATAAAGTTTCCCGATCAACGGGGAGTGCAAATGATGTATGACAACGAAGACAGATGAAACGTAATTAAAATCTACCGACGGTATATATAGCACATAAAACTGTTTAAGGTGATAGCATAAAAGCTATAACTTATGATAAATATTAACTTCCATCAGGATGTCTATAATATAAGAAATGCTAACTGTATCAAAGAGCTCCCTAATGTCATGCACATTGTAATAATAGTTACGCGTAGGTTGGAGGTCAAAACACTCCAACATAAAGTGCTTAACAGTGAATGGTTCATTGCAAGATATGCACTCTGGTGGGTCTTCTCCTTTTAGTATATAGGAGTGGGTTAAATAAGTATGGCCGATTCGAATTCTTGCAATGATTACCTCCTCCCTACGGACGGCTCTGTAGGAAGGAGTCCATTCTCCTAGGGTTGGCTTGATGGCATGAAGTTTGTTATTCACGGCATCATTCCATGATGCCTGCCATTTCTGACGTAAACAGTCTTTGATACTACGTTTAAAATCAGTATACGGAGTATTAAAACCAGATGGTTCTAGTGATAGGGCCATTTTAGCAGCGCGATCTGCTTTGTCATTACCTTTAATTCCAATATGGCTGGGTAACCAACAGTATACTATATTGTGGGAGGTACTCAGCTCAGTATGTTTAAGGAGAACATTAGCTAATAATGGATTCTCCAGTTTTCTATTATGTAGTGACTGAAGTACTGATAGTGAATCGGAGAAGATGATGCTATTTAAAATACGCTTGCTTTCAATATATTGCAATGCAAGGTCTATTGCTCTGATTTCGGCTGAAAAAATTGATGTACCATTTGGCAAGCGAACTTTTGTTGTGTGTTTTCCACTAACGAAGGCTGCAGCAGCCTTTTCCTCATCTTTTGATCCATCAGTATATATTCTTGTATAATTTTCAAATTGGGCGAGGAGTTCATGGTAACAGTTGTGGAAGATGGAAGGGTTTGTCTCCGATTTATCTCCCTCGTGTAACGTGAAAGGTACTTTTGGTTGTTGAAGTAGCCAGGGAGGTGTTTCGGAGACGGTCGTTTCCAGAATTTTTGAACGTTCAATTTTGCTACTGTCAAGGCATGGTAATATTCTAATGCCAAAGGTAGGTGTGACGTTTGGTTTATTGTCATATAAGGTTTTATATTTGGGTTCAAAAACAGCCGAAAAAGCAGGGTTCAGAGGGTTTGAGCTTAATTTCAGAGCATACTGTGCGGAAAGCATTTCTCTACGTTGTGATAAAGGTGGTTCGTTCGCTTCAACGAGTAGGCTTTCACACGGGGATGCTTAAATGCTCCCAAGGCAAGTCTTATTCCCTGATGATGAATTGGGTCTAGCATCTTCAAATAGGACTTCCTGGCTGAACCATAGACAACGCAACCATAGTCTAGTTTCGAGCGAATAAATGTTCTGTATAAACTGAGTATGACTTTCCTATCAGCACCCCAGTCAGTGTGCGCTATTACTTTAAGTAAATCTAGAGACTTCAAGCATTTAGCTTTCAAATTCTTCAGGTGTGGAATAAAGGTCAGTTTTCTGTCGAAGATAATACCTAAGAATTTTGCTTCCTCAACAACTAGAATAGGTGTTCCGTCCAGCGTGAGTTTAGGTTCATCATGATGTCTTCGTAACTGACAGAAATGCATACATACAGTTTTTGATTTCGAGAATTTGAAACCGTTAGTGTTGGCCCAATTTTGAATCTTGTTGATATTTTGCTGTAATTGTCTTTCAATTGTATGCATGTGCTTGGATCGGTAACATATTAAAAAGTCGTCAACATATAGGGAGCAATCCACACCGGGAGTCAGACACTTGGTGATGCTATTAATTTTTATGTTGAAAAGCGTCACGGATAAAATACTGCCCTGGGGCACACCCATCTCTTGATCGTGCATATCAGAGAGGGTGGAGCCCACTCGTACCTTGAATTCCCTGTCTGAGAGGAAGTTTGATATGAACGAGGGCAGTCGGCCTTTTAGACCCAGATCGTGTAGGTCATTTAGTATTCCGTACTTCCACGTTGTGTCATAGGCCTTTTCCAAATCAAAGAAAACCGCTACTAAGTGTTCTTTCTTGATAAAAGCGTCGCGAATAAATGTTTCCAGTCTAACCAGATGATCATTCGTACTACGACCATAACGAAAGCCACTTTGGAAAGGAGATATTAAATTGTTGGTTTCCAAATACTATACAAGCCGAGAATTGATCATTCGCTTCCATTGTTTTGCATACGCAGCTAGTTCATGATATAGGTCTATAGTTGGTAGGATCTGCGCTATCTTTGCCTGGTTTGGGAATTGGTATTACTGTTGCTTCTTTCCAAAGTTTTGGTACATTACCAGTAATCCATAAATCATTGAAGATTTCCAGAAGAACCGTTAAGGATGGTTCTGGAAGGTGTTTCAAAAACTGGTAGTGTATATCGTCAGGCCCAGTAGATGTATCATGGGCCTTATTCAAAGATTCCATAAGCTCCGACAATGAAAACGGTTGGTCATAGCTCTCTGAGTTATTCGATGTGAATTTCAACCGTGTTTTTTCTTTTTGAGCTTTCAATCTTCGGAAAGCTTCTGAATAATTAGACGATGAGGAATTTTTGGAGAAACAATCGGCAAGAACATTAGCTATTTCATGTTTGGTATTGAAATTGTTATTATTTAGCTTCAGATGTCGGAAAGAAATGTATTTTCCCTTCCCGTTTATTTTGCGGATTGTGTCCCAAACTTTCTTTATTGAGGAACGAGAGTTTAAAGTTGAAACATATTTTTTTCCATGATGCTCGTTTACTTTCTTTAATGGTGCGGCGAGCTTTGGCCCGAGCAATACGGTACTGAGTTAAATTTTCGGGCGTTGGACGATTATTAAATTTTTTCAGTGCTTCTCAGCGTTGTCTAATGGCTTCTTTACATTCTTTAGTGAACCACGGTTTTTGGGTTCTTTTACAGTTCGGCGAGAACTTAGGAATGGATTCTTGTGCAATCTCAATTAAGACAGATGTAAATTGTCGAATAGGATCGTTATCATTTAGGACGGTATTCCTGTTAAGTCTAGCTGTACAAAGTGTTTCAAACTTGGTCCAGTCAGCTTTCTTTAAATTCCACTGTGGAATCGTGTCATCAATTGTAACGTTGGTGTTCTTAAGAGAGATTGGAAAGTGATCACTGCTGTGAAGGTCATCAGCGACCTTCCAATTATAATCCAAAAGTAGTGAGGGAGAACAAATTGTTAAGTCGATACATGTGTATGTACCAGTTCCTGGGTGCAAGTACGTCGGAGATTTGGTATTAAATAGACACAAGTCGTGTCTAGTAATAAAATCTTCAACCTTTTTGCCCCTGTCGCTTATGTAATTTGATCCCCATGAAAATGTTATGGGCACTAAAATCACTGAGTAAGACAAATGGCGCGGGAAGTTGTTGAACAAGCGTGTCTAATTCATTTGGTAATAAGTTGGTGCTTGGTGGTATGTAAATAGAACAAAAAGTAATCACTCGATGTAGAGTGACACTCACAGCAATGGCTTGCAAATTTGTTTTTAAAGGGATGATTCTATGTGGGGCTCTATTGTTCACAGCAATAGAAACCCCTCCTGAGGCCCTGTCAACATTCTGTAAGTAGGTGTTAAACAGGGAGTAGTTTTTAAGTGTGATGTTGTCGGTATCTTTTAAAAAGGTTTCCTGAAGACATATTATTGCAGGATCATATTCGTTTAAAAGCAGAAGAATTTCATTGTAATTGGGTCTAAGTCCTCGGCAGTTCCATTGTATGATGGTATTCTTCATTATAAGATTAGAGTGGAGATTTTGGAGCTAGGTTAGACTTTTCGCGGAGACAGTCTGTATGAATATTTCTATGGAGGAAGTACGGGGGTGATTTTTTTGTTAGGTTTGGAGCTACTTTGAGGACACGGAGCAGTATCTTCTGAATCCATGCTCTCAATGTCCCCAAACCTGTTATAGAGTTTGATGGGGTCATCAGACCCCTTTTGCTGCCTATTTCCGTGAGATCTATTTTTACTCTTTGGTGACTTCGGTAGTGGGGTGTTATTGAAAGTTGTTTGGGTAGATGCCGTGGTTTATTGTGCTTGGTAATGGGGGGTGTTAGAGCGAGGTGTTGACTCGGGTTGATCTGTCTGTGTTTGAGCGTCCTTCGTTGCTTTAGGATTGTTTTTAACTACAGAGGAGAAGGATGGGCCAGTAGGTGATGTTTTTGCCTGTACAAGCTTTCTGGCCTCTGGATAGGGAATGTTGGATGTGTATTTTACCCTCTGTATTTCCTTCTCCTGTTTCCAAGTATCACAATCCTTGGAATTGGCGTGGTGCTCTTTTCCACAGTTGACACAATGCGGAGTTGCTCTACACTCAGCTTCCTGGTGAGAATGGTCTCCGCATCGGCCACATATCTGGCTTTTTGAGCAACGATCTTCGTGATGGCCATATTTCTGACATTTATAGCATCGAAGGGGGTTAGGTATGTAGATCTCAACCTTCACTTGCAAAAAGCCAACCTTGACCACTCTGGGTACTGCTGGCTTGTTGAAGGTGAGTACGAATGTGTTGGTGTCCTGCAGATTGTTATTACGTTTAATTCTTATTCTGCGAACTGCAGTGACACCTTCGTTTTTCATCCCTTCGATGATATCTTTGTCGCTTACTCCAGCCAAGTCCCGACATCGAATCACGCCTTTGGACGAGTTGAGTGTTGTGTGAGCGAATGAGGTCACCGGAATATCGAAAAATGTCTTCATTTTCCGGATATTCTCGGTCTGACCCCGTCGCTCACATTCAACAAGTAGGCAGCCCGATTTCAACTTCTTTACACTTTTTGGTGTACCAATTATACCCGTAATTGTCTTTTCAATAACAAACGGAGACAATGAGGTTAGCTGTTTTGAGTCGTCTGTAGATTGTATAACCATGAAGCGTGGAAATGATTCCACACCACATGGTTCGTCATCTGAGTCAGATCCAGTCTTGGTACGTTTTAGTTGATTTTTTTTTTAAATATCCATGTTGGTGGATTTAAAATTCAGCACCCGTGCTCCCCGCCCACCAAGGAGCCCAACAAGGGGACACTTTTCAAGTGCCAGGGATACACAGATGTTATACTCAGTAGGTAAATTCACCTCCTGATTCATCCCATAAGACATACTCAGTCGGTAAAATTACCTCCCAATTGACCCGTTGAGCCACCGCCTTCTAGGAAGTCTTCTAAGACTTGGAAAAGGGAAAGTTAAAGGGATAGAATGTAGGGGCAACGGTGGTATCAAGAGAGATACAACGAGAAAGATAAAGAAAGTGAGCGAGTAAATAAAGACCTCCTAGGGCTCGGCGTGACCAGCCGATTTGTCGAGACCGGGCCCATCCCGACCACCCGTCTAGAAGAAGTAGAGGCCAAAGTAGCGTATTGCATCGGAAAGCCTCTGCTCAACTACCAGGATCCTTTCCTCCTCCGACACGGGTCGCAACCCACGGCAAACAGGTTGTCTCTACTTAGTCGCCTCTTACGACACGTAGCGAGGCACGGCGGGCCAATTCTACAACCCCGGACCCGCAGGGGGGTTACCACGAAGAAAAACATGAAAATAATTGTCAAAGTCGATGAAATAGTGCAAGTATTACCCTCAAGTAAAGGGAAACAAAACGAAGAAGGAGAATTAAATGATGGCTTCTTGACTATGAACTCCAAACAAATATAATTTGGTAAAGGCTTTTCTGAGTATATGTCACTTGTCTGGATCATGCACAACGATATATATATATATATAGATAGATAGATAGATAGATAGATAGATAGATAGATAGTTTGCGAAGATAATACACAAACTTGTCATCAAATAATGCACCGGCAGAACATAGAACGTAATCTACCCTATTAGCTTGAAATATTAAATACAACAGACACCGTCAGTGCAGGGCGTATCCTATTAGCTCCAAATGTTAAGTATAACAGACGCCTCAGATCTATTGTACACTGCAGACCTGGTATAAGCTTTTCTCAAGCGGACGTAACGAAGGTGCATCTATCACACACACGTACGTATTTTCCACCCAAAATTGCAATAGATTATACATGTTAATTAAAACACTGAATAATTAAACCGAAATGAAATGTTCGAAATCCTATTTAGGTGCCGATTAGATTTACGTCATTAAAACAAATCATAAATGGTAAAAGGCTATGTGAAAATAGCCATAACTTTGGTCAACATGGACATGCCAGCATTTTATAGAACTCCTAGAACCCACCACTATAGATTGGCAGATTCATTTAAAAACATCACTTCCTTGTTTCATTACTTAATCAATAGTTGTCATACTTATATATCTATGCACAGGTGAGTACAGTGCAAAACGGTATCCCATACGAAGAACAATGATATGCATGCAATAAGGCCCTCCAAAAGACAGCAAATAAAACATTGTTTGATTCGTTCAAGTGGCGCACCTATCTGATCAAAAGCGTTTACATCAAGAATAGAGGAAGTGAAATACCTGCATATATTTGTATTGGTTGATGCATATGTAATGCGTTATTCCACTATAGACCACTTTTCGGCACCTGTGTTAGGGATCATTAGAATGTTGTGACCATCTGTATGGAATGGGATCTACAGGAGTTGGATGTTGGTTTCTGCTACTTCAATTGAATATTTTAGGTAGATATGCCAGTTTATCAGTCTGACTCTGATTATTTTCTCTATAGATATGTCCTCGTTTATCCATATGACATCTCTCACTGTGTACCTCCATTTTTCTGTCTTTGTTTCACCATTTTTCTTCATGGAATACATGACTTTCTTACAATCCGTACCTGTATTAGTCTAGAAAGTTACAAGGCGCTTTAAATTGAAATTAAAAGGACGTCATTATATAAGTAGAGTTGTTTTAGCTTGACAAACAATACAGTTTCAGATAATTAAAATCCACCAATAAACGTATTGTCGCTAATTTGATATCCATTTTTATTCTATTAACTACTACATGTTTAGTATTTTTACAATCGTAGAGAGATGTCACACTAATTACCCTGGTAACCTTTTCAATTAATTAATTAATTAATTAATTAATTAATTAATTAATTAATTAATTAATTAATTAATTAATTAATTAATTTGTTATGCAACTTCAATCAAGAAAGGCTTCCAAGCATCTATGGGAAATGATATTTCATATCACACTTAAATGAGTCAAAATTGCAGATAATCTTAGAGGCAAAAATCTGAAAAGAAAAGAAACTAAATAACTAATTAGCTTAATAAAAGTATTTTACACCACCACTGTTAATTATAACCGGTACTAAAATAACACGAAGAATGGGCTTAATGTCTAAAATATTTTAGTTTAGTGGCATAAAATACTTTCTCTTAATCTAAATTAGCATCTTATTTAGTTCACATTTTGGCGTTCGAAATTTTCGGAATTTATGTATAATTTAAGAAAATCTGTATTATTGATCCATATAACTCATGAACGGCATTTTCGAAATCTGTGATATGGTTGTTTTGTGGACAGATTTTTACTTCCAATAAGTTCATTAGCAAAGAATTTTCCTTTGATTAACGATATGTGAGTACTGATCTGCAAGTTCTTTTGATTTTACTTATCCAATGCTCACACTGCTTCGGTATAATGCATAGTAATATCAATACATAGGATAGATATAGCGATATGACTGAAAAATTGTTAAAGCTACATTAAAAATCTAAATCACACACACACATAGGATAGAGTTTTAGAATTTATTCTTAATACATTATTGCGATTTTTTAAAAAAGTGTTTCTTAAAATGTTGTTTGTTTTAATCTAATCATTTATTGGAATGTGGCTCTAGCCATCCTTATCAAACTGTTGATGACATTTGTCTATCACGTTACAAATAAAATGATATATAAATAATAATGTACACTATTTAAATACCTTTTTCTATCCCATAAATGGTAAATATAAGTAAAATTTAATATTTGCTGCTGATTTCAAACAAACGACTGACATAAATGTTAAAGCGTGATTCTGATTTTATCACCGTCAAAATGACCAGTGAATAACTAAAGCTAAGATTGTAAAAAATGAAGTTTGTATCTTATCAAGGGTTGAAAGATTTTAAATATATGATCTACTAAATTTAATTTCACCCTTTCATCATACATAGACAAGATAAATCAACGTCTCTCTTCTCCATGATGCTAACATTCTACATAAAATTTTGCAGAGTTGTTTTCAAGCTGAGACTAGATGAACGTATACATGTTCCCTGGTGTAAATAAAACTGTATATCAATGCATCGAATGTATGATACTTAGACCTAGAGAGCGACTATCCACTGAACTGGACTTGCTCACTCTAAATGGTTCATATTTTTTACCGTTAAAACTAGCAGCTTCTTGGGGTCCACGTTGATCATTATTCAGTTGCAATGCTTTCCTCTGGTTCTGCTTTGATCCTTTTAGTACAGAATCAAAAGAGCGCGAAGACATCGGCAATGCTTTGCCAGAGAGACACAAAAGACAAACAGTCTGTATCGTTTCTATGCTTTGTGCGTTGAGACCACATAATGTTGGATGGGTGGACCCTTCTAGTCAAACTTGCAGTGAAGTAGTTGTTCTAGGTTATCCTGTATTGTTTAGAGCTGCTGAACTGTAAAAAAAGAAGAAAACAATTGCAATGGGTACATTATTTCACATTAGCGACAGCATCAGTGACTGATTACTAATTGTGCACTTTAGCCATAATACATACAGGAGAATCACGCCCTAATCTGTATATTCAAAAGAATATTAATTCAATTCAGTCATTATCAAGAACATTTAAATCTAAGATATAGGTCACCATCAAAACAAGGATGAAATGTACTCTGAAAATCGATAGGGGCTAAATTCGCCGCTGCTAATTCGCAAGTAACAATTTTTATTCTAGTCCTGTCCAGTCGACATTCTTGAAGGCCAATTTTAGTCAAAGCCTAATACTTGCTTGCTACATATATTTCAACTCACTAAATCCAATTATTTTTTTAGTGTCGAATGATGTCATGGAATGGTGTGTGAGATTGTGTAATGATCGTCCTTTATTATTTTTTTAAGAACCCCAAACTAAATTTCCTATGTCTTACCTAATTATAGGAATTTTGCAAATGCAGCAAAGACAAGGTATTGCTATCTAATACAAGATAACTTTCTGTTTGAAATTGTGTTTAAAAAAGAAAACATTGATAAATCAAATTTAATAGAATTTCAAATCTAAATTTCCAAACATTGGAAAGTTTCGTCAGGACATAAACTTTATACAGTTTTAAAACATGAAACTACCAACAGTTAGACACAGCAACGTAAATCAAACATTAAGATGTAAGACAATCTTCTGCTCGTGCAGCTTATAATATTTTGTAAAGGGGTAGAGAAGTACTACAGCTCACAATGATTTTTGAAGGAAACATGGAATATACCTGTTGAAAGGTGTATACGTCAACATCTAAAGAAACCATGGCATGTGCTATGTTCAAGATTTATTGTTTATGATGCTCAGATTATTGTTATGCTAGATAACAGCACACTCAATGACCCACAGTGATGGTATCTGTACCATAATTTATAGCAGCAATGCAACGAGTTTCAACCATAACAGCCGTGTAATAGCAAAATATAGCGTGATAGAGGCTCAACCTCGTTGGACAGTGGTGGTGACCACACAAAGCAATGTCTGTGAGATAATATATCCAAGTGTGAGGATATGAACTAATCCTGGTGGTTTTGCTGGCTACATTAGACATGTAAGGGTTATGACCCTTGAAATAACCACCGGACAGCTAGGAAGCATCCAAGCTAATCCAAGTTAGCCGGCTTGTTACGAATACCCATCAGACATGAAAAGAGATGTTTCTTTAATGACAACGACACCGTACAAAGTAAGTAGAAATACAAAAACTTTTACTTTATTTCATTACTGTTAGAACTTAAGTAATGCAAAACTGTCAGTATTTCACAAATTAAAAACTTGCAATATTGAAATTAAATTTTTTAAAATCTAAGTTAACTTTGACTAACATAGTGTGCCTTTAGTTGCATATTCCGAATGAGATATATAATGACTATGTATACCCCTTAATAGGAACCACCGCTACGCCTGCTTCCATATGAAACAGTATTTAGTACAACCTGTCTGTTGATATATAATGAATACCAACACCTTACACCACTATAAATTCCTCTCTGCTCGATCAGGCGGCCAAGCAGACATGCTATTCCCCTGCCCCAACGCGGTCATCCACCGCATTAGGATTCGTCTCTATACGTCTGCTCAACTATCCCTCATTTCAATCCAATTTACGCGGAAGCCATGACATTACACCCCTGCCCCTGCAGATACCTTCAAGTCAAGTGGCGATGGGTGAGCGGCACAGCAGCAGGTGCGGATAGTGGGAGCTGTAGCAGCAGAGCTGCACACCGGTTGCTAGTGGTAGTGATGATTGATTGAATTTTTACGGTGCACCAGCACTGTTAAGCTATTTAGCGCCATACCAAATGTTACATCTTTGTTCATTTAAAAGTGGTAAAATGTTTCGTGTCACCAGCGATACGAAACCAAACAGTTGAAAGTAAAACGATAAGATGGTAACGGTGATAAATAAGGTTTCCCGATCAACGGGGAATGTAAATGGTGTATGATAATGAAAACAGATGAAAGGTAATTACAATTTAGGGACGGTATATATAGCACATAAAACTGCACAAAGTGATAGCACAAAGACTATATCTTGTAATAAATGTTTACTTCCTTCAGGAAGTTTATAATACAAGACACGCTAACTGTATCCTTAATGTCATGCACACTGTAATACTGATTACGTTTAGGTTGGAGGTCGAAAAACTCCAACATAAAATGCTTAACGGCGAATGGTTCATTGCAAGAAATGCACTCTGGCGGGTCTTCTCCTTTTAGTATGTAGGACTGGATTAAATAAGTATGACCAATTCGAATTCTTGCAATGACTACCTCCTCCCTACCGATGGCTCTGTAGGAAGGAGTCCATTCTCCTAGGGTTGGCTTGATGGCATGAAGTTTGTTATTCACGGCATCATTCGATGATGCCTGCCATTTCTGATGTAAAGATTCTTTGACACTAGGTCTAAAATCAGTATACGGTATTTTAAAATCAGATGGTTCGAGTGATAGGGCCATTTTAGCAGGGCGGTGTACTTTTTCATTACCTTTAATGCCAATATGGCTTGGTAACCGTCAGTATACTATATTATGGGAAGTACTCAGCTTAGTATGTTTGAGGAAAATATTGGCTAATAATGGGTTCTCCAGTTTTCTATTATGTAGTGACTGAAGTACTGATAGTGAATCGGGGAAAATGATGCTGTTCAAAATACGCTTGCTTTCAATATATTGCAAAGCAAGGTCTATTGCTCTGATTTCGGCTGAAACAATTGATGTACCAATTGGCAAGAGAACTTTTGTTGTGTGTTTTCCACTAACGAAGGCTGCAGCAGCCTTTTCCTCATCTTTTGATCCATCAGTATATATTCTTGTATAATTTTCAAATTGAGTGAGGAGTTCATGATAAGAATTGTGGAAGATAGAAGGGTTTGTTTTCGATTTTTTCCATCGTGTAACGCAAAATGTACTATTGGTTGTTGAAGTAGCCAGGGAGGTGTTTCGGAGACGGACGTTTTCTGAATATTTGAAAGATCAGTTTTGGTACTGTCAAGGCTGGGTAATATTCTAATGCCAACGGTAGGTGTCGCGTTTAGTTTATTTTCGAATAAGGTTTTGTATTTGGGCTGAAAAACAGCCGAAAAAGCAGGATTCAGAGTGTTTGATCTTAATTTGAGAGCATACTGTGCGGAAAGCATTTCTCTACGTTGTGATAAAGGTGGTTCATTGATTGATTGATTGAATTTTTTAACGGCGCACCAGCACTATGAGGCTATTTAGCGCCATGCAAAAGGTTATATCCTTCATTATTTATAAGTGATAAAAGATTACGTATCGACCAGCGATACGAAACCAAACAGTTGAAGGTAAAACGATAAAATGGTAACGGTGATAAATAAAGTTTCCCGATCAACGGGGAGTGCAAATGATGTATGACAACGAAAACAGATGAAAGGTAATTAAAATCTAGCGACGGTATATATAGCACATAAAACTGTTTAAGGTGATAGCATAAAAGCTATAACTTATGATAAATATTTACTTCCTTCAGGAAGTCTATAATATAGGAAATACTAACTGTATCAAAGAGCTCCCTAATGTCATGCACATTGTAATAATGGTTACGCGTAGGTTGGAGGTCGAAACACTCCAACATAAAGTGCTTAACAGTGAATGGTTCATTGCAAGATATGCACTCTGGTGGGTCTTCTCCTTTTAGTATATAGGAGTGGGTTAAATAAGTATGGCCGATTCGAATTCTTGCAATGACTACCTCCTCCCTACGGACGGCTCTGTAGGAAGGAGTCCATTCTCCTAGGGTTGGCTTGATGGCATGAAGTTTGTTATTCACGGCATCATTCCATGATGCCTGCCATTTCTGAAGTAAACAGTCTTTGATACTACGTTTAAAATCAGTATACGGTGTACCAAAATCAGATGGTTCGAGTGATAGGGCCATTTTAGCAGCGCGGTCTGCTTTGTCATTACCTTTAATTCCAATATGGCTGGGTAACCAACAGTCTACTATATTGTGGGAGGTACTCAGCTCAGTATGTTTAAGAAGAACATTAGCTAACAATGGATTCTCCAGTTTTCTATTATGTAGTGACTGAAGTACTGATAGTGAATCGGAGAAGATGATGCTATTTAAAATACGCTTGCTTTCAATATATTGCAATGCAAGGTGTATTGCTCTGATTTCGGCTGAAAAAATTGATGTACCATTTGGCAAGCGAACTTTTATTGTGTGTTTTCCACTAACGAAGGCTGCAGCAGCCTTTTCCTCATCTTTTGATCCATCAGTATATATTCTTGTATAATTTTCAAACTGGGCGAGGAGTTCATGGTAACAGTTGTGGAAGATGGAAGGGTTTGTTTCCAATTTTTTCCCCTCATGTAACGTGAAAAGTACTTTTGGTTGTTGAAGTAGCCAGGGAGGTGTTTTGGAGACGGTCGTTTTCAGAATTTTTGAACGTTCAATTTTGCTACTCTCAAGGCATGGTAATATTCTAATGCCAAAGGTAGGTGTGACGTTTGGTTTATTGTCATATAAGGTTTTATATTTGGGTTCAAAAAACAGCCGAAAAAGCAGGGTTCAGAGGGTTTGATCTTCATTTGACAGCATACTGTGCGGAAAGCATTTCTCTACGTTGTGATAAAGGGGGTTCGTTCGCTTCAACGAGTAGGCTTTCACACGGGGATGTCTTAAATGCTCCCAAGGCAAGTCTTATTCCCTGATGATGAATTGGGTCTAGCATCTTCAAATAGGACTTCCTAGCTGAACCATAGACACCGCAACCATAGTCTAGTTTCGAGCGAATAAATGTTCTGTATAAACTGAGTATGACTTTCCTATCAGCACCCCAGTCGGTGTGCGCTATTACTTTAAGTAAGTCTAGAGACTTCAAGCATTTAGCTTTCAAATTCTTCAGGTGTGGAATAAAGGTCAGTTTTCTGTCGAAGATAATACCTAAGAATTTTGCTTCCTCAACAACTGGAATAGGTGTTCCGTCCAGCGTGAGTTTAAGTCCATCATGATGTCTTCGTAGCTGACAGAAATGCATACATACAGTTTTTGATTTCGAGAATTTGAAACCGTTAGTATTGGCCCAATTTTGAATCTTGCTGATATTTTGCTGTAATTGTCTTTCAATTGTATGCATGTGCTTGGATCGGTAACATATTAAAAAGTCGTCAACATATAGGGAGCAATCCACACCAGGAGTCAGACACTTGGTGATGCTATTAATTTTTATGTTGAAAAGCGTGACCGACAAAATACTGCCCTGGGGCACACCCATCTCTTGATCGTGTATATCAGAGAGGGTGGAGCCCACTCGTACCTTGAATTCCCTGTCTGAGAGGAAGTTTGATATGAA
>JAECUM010016024.1:0-26606 GCA_016617855.1 Megalonaias nervosa | reverse complement strand
TTGAAACCAATTTCTTGCCATCATGCATTTGTCAGTATAAAGTATAATGTTATGGCTCTTCACATCTACTTAAGGACATGTGAAATGCATCTTTCAGAACTTCTTGTTGACACTATTTCATTTATGGATCATCTTGTATGCTCCTGTGTCATGACGCCAATTTCTGTCAATCATGCATTTGTCAGTAGAAAGAAACATTTTATTTCTCTTCACAACTATTTATTGACAGGTGAAAGGAACATTAGAGAAGGTTTTATTGACTCTTATGAATTTGTTAAACACCTTGTATCATTCCTGTCTCTTTATGCCATTGTGTGGCAATTATGCATTTGACAGTAGATAGGATCTCTTAAATGTCTCTTCATAAGTACTCAATATCAAATAAACGTCCACTTTTGAGAACTTTGGCTGTCATTTATGCATTCCTGAAAGTCATTGGAAAGTTCAAGTCCCATGAAAACGGGATGTGACAATGATACAATTCTCAGTTGATAGGTTGGATTTATGTCTCTTCACAAGTAATTAATATCAGAAAATGTTGCACTTTTGAGCAGGTTTTGTTGACAATTATGCCCTTATGAAACTCACCGGAGTGTTCAGTCCCATGACAACAATTTGTGGCAATCATTCATTTGTGAGTATATAGGAACCATTTATTTCTCTTCATATTCTCGCACTGACAGTTGACATGCATATTTGACAAGTTATCCTGACACTTGTGCATTTATGCCACTCATTCGATGCCTCGTGTCTCCTGACACCAAGATCTGGCAATCGTTCATTTGTCAATAGCGAGGAAGCCTTTATATCTCTTCACAACTAATTAATGACAGCTAAGCATGAACGTATTAAGACGTTTTGATGACTCTTATGCTTTTATGAAACTCATTGGATTGTTTGATTCTCTTGAAGCCAGTTTCTGACAATCATACATTTTACAGTTTAAAGGAACCATTTATTTCCCTTCGCAGTTACTTAATGAGAATGAAAAATGTACTTTCGAGAACTTCTTATTGACGTTTTTGCATTTATGAAAGCTTCTATATGGTTCATGTCTCCTGACGCAACTTTGTGGGAGCCGTGCCTTTATCAGTGTATCGAACCCCTTTATTTCTCGTCACAGCTACTTAATGACATATAAATATCCATTTTTCAGAACGTTTTCTAGAAACTGATGACTTTATGAAACATGTTGAATAGACCGTGTCTCTTGAAACCAATTTCTTGCCATCATGCATTTGTCAGTATAAAGTATAATGGTATGTCTCTTCACATCTACTTAATGACATGTTAAATGCACCTTTGAGACCTTCTTATTTGACGCTATTTCATTTATGAAAGATCTTGTTTGTCTCCTGTCTCATGACGTCAATTTCTGTCAATCATGCATTTGTCAGTAGAAAGAAACATTTTATTTCTTTTCACAACCTTTTATTGACAGGACAAAGGAACATTTGAGAAATTTGTGTTGCCTCTTATGAATTTATTAAACACCTTGTATCATTCGTGTCTCTTCACGCCATTTTGTGGCAATCATGCATTTGTCAGTAGATAGGAATCCTTTATTTCTCTTCACAACTAGTTAATATCACATAAACGTAAACTTTTGAGAACTTTGGCTGTAATTTATGCATTTGTGAAAGTCATTGGACAGTTCAAGTCCCATGAACACAGGATGTGACAATCATACATTTCTTAGTAGATAGGAAGAATTTACATCTCTTCACAAGTAATTAAAATCAGAAAATGATGCAGTTTTGAGAAGGTTTTGTTGACACTTATGCCTTTATGAAACTCAATTGACTGTTTAAGTTCCTTGACAACAACTTGAAGGAATCGTATATTTGTCAGTGTATAGGAACCCTTTTTTTCTTTTCACATCATCGCAATGACAGTTGGACATGTATATTTGAAAAGTATTCCTGACACTTGTGCATTTAGGAAACTCATTCAATGCCCCGTGCCTCTTGACGCCAAAATCTGCCAAACGTGCATTTGTCAACAGCGAGGAAGTCTTGATATCTCTTCACAACTAATTAATGACAGTTAAGCATTAAAGTTTTAAGACGTTATGATCACTTATGCTTTTAGGTTGGTTTGATTCTCTTGAAGCCAATTTCTGTCAATAACACGTTTCACAGTTGAAATTAACTATTATTTTCCTTTGCGGCTACTTAATGACAATGAAAAATGTACTTTTGTGAACTTCTTATTGACGCATTTGCATTTATGAAACACCCTTAATGGTTCATGTCTCGTGACGCAACTTTCTGGTAACCTTGTATTAGTCAGTAGATTCGACCCCTTTTTCTCTTCACAGCTACTTAATTACATATAACAATCCATTTTTCAGAAAGTTCTCGAGAATCTGATGACTTTATGAAACCCATTGAATAGAAGGTGTCTCTTGAAACCAATTTCTTGCCATCATGCATTTGTCAGTATAAACTATAATGTTATGGCTCTTTACATCTACTTAAGGACATGTGAAATGCAACTTTCAGAACTTATTGTTGACGTTATTTCATTTATGGAACATATCGTATGTTCCTGTCTCATGACGCCATTTTCTGTCAATCGCGCATTTGTCAGTAGAAAGGAACATTTTATTTCTCTTCACAACTATTTCTTAACAGATGAATGAAACATTTGAGAAGGTTTTATTGACGCTTATGAATTTGTTAAACACCTTGTATCATTCGTGTCTCTTTATGCCATTTTGTGGGAATCATACATTTGCCAGGAGATAGGATCTCTTTATATCTCTTCATAAGTAGGTAATATCACATAAACGTCCACTTTTGAGAACTTTGGCTCTCATTTATGCATTTGTGAATGTCATTGGAAAGTTCAAGTCCCCTGAAAACAGTATGTGGCAATCATGCATTTCTCAGTTGATACGTAGAATTTATTTCTCTTCACAACTAATTAACATCAGAAAATGTTGCACTTTTGAGAAGGTTTTGTTGACAATTATTCATGAACCTCATTGGACTGTTCAAGTCCCTTGACACCAATTTCTGGCAATCATACATTTGTCAGTATATAGTAACCCTTTATTTCTCTTCACATCTTCGCAATGACAGTAGACATGCATATCTGACAAGTTTTCTTGACACTGGTCCATTTATGAAAGGCATTTGATGCCTCGTGTCTCTTGACGCCAAGATCTGGCAATCGTCCATTTGTCAATAGCTAGGAGCCGTTTATATCTCTTCCCAACTAATTAATGACAGCTAAGCCTGAACGTATTAAGACGTTTTGATGACTCTTATGCTTTTTTGAAACTCATTGGATTGTTTGATTCTCTTGAAACCAATTTCTGAGAATCATACATTTGACAGTTTAAACTAACCATTTATTTCCATTCGCAGTTACTTAATGAGAGTGAAAAATGTACTTTTTAGAACTTTTTATTGACGTATTTGCATTCATGATAGATTCTACATGGTTCATGTCTCTTGACGCAAATTTCTGGCAGCCGTGCGTTTGTCAGTATATTGAACCCTTTTTTGTTTCTCGTCACAGTTTCCTAATGATATACAAACATCCATTTTTCACAACGTTTTCTAGAAACTGATGACTTTATGAAACCCAGTTAATAGACCGAGTCTCTTGAAACCAATTTCTTCCCACCATGCATTAGTCAGTACAAAGTATAATGGTATGTCTCTTCACATCTACTTAGTGACATGTGAAATGCACCTTTGAGACCTTCTTGTTTGACGCTATTTCATGTATGAAGCATCTTGTATGTTCCTGTCTCATGACGCCAGTGTCTGTCAATCATCCATTTGCCAGTAGAAAGGAACATTTTATTTCTCTTCACAACTATTTATTGACAAGTCAAAGGAACATTTCAGAAGGTTTTGTTGACGCTTATGAATTTATTAAACACCTTGTATCATTCGTGTCTCTTGACGCAAGTTTGTGGCAATCATGCATTTGTCAGTAGATAGGAACCCTTCATTTCTCTTGACAACTACTTAATATCACATAAACATCCACTTTTGAGAACTTTGGCTGTCATGGATGCATTTGAGAAAGTCATTGGACAGTTCAAGTCCTATGAACACAGAATGTAACAATCATGCATGTCTCAGTAGAAATGAAGAATTTACTGCTCTTCACAACTAATTAAAATCAGTAAATGTTGCACTTTTGTCAAGGTTTTGTTGACATTTACGCCTTTATGAAACTCAATTCACTGTTTAAGTCCCTTGACAAAAATTTGTGTCAATCATATATTTCTCAGTAAATAGGAACCCTTTATTTCTCTTCACATCTTCGCAATGACAGTTGGACATGCATATTTGAAAAGTATTCCTGACACTTGTGCATTTATGAAACTCATTACATGCCTCGTGCCTCTTGCCGAAAATATCTGCCAATCGTGCATTTGTCAATAGCTAGGAATCATTTATATCTCATCTCTTCAACTTATTAACGACAGGTAAGCATGAACGTATTAAGACGTTTTGATCACTTATGCTTTTATGAAACTCATTGGATTGTTTGATTCTCTTGAAGCCAATTTTTGAGAATCATACATTTGACAGTTTAAAGAAAAAATTTATTTCCCTTCGCAGTTACTTAATTAGAATGACAAGTGTACTTTTGAGAACATGTTATTGACGTATTTGCATTCATGAAAGATTCTATATGGTTCATGTCTCGTGGGGCAAATTTCTGGCAGGCGTTCGTTTCTCAGTATATCGAACCCCTTTATTTCTCTTCACAGCTACCTAATGACATACAAACATCCATTTTTCACAACGTTTTCTAGAAACTGATGACTTTATGAAACCCATTTATTAGACCGTGTCCCTTGACAACAATTTGTGGCTATCATATATTTGTCAGTATATAGGATCCCTTGATTTCTCTTCACATCTTCGCAATGACAGTAGACACGCATGTTTGAAAAGTATTCCTAACACTTGTGCATTTATGAAACTCATTCGATGCCTCGTGTCTCTTGACGCCAAGATTTTTCAATCGTGCATTTGTCAATAGCGAGGAACCCTTTATATTTCTTTACAACTAATTAATGACAGCTAAGGATGAACGTTTTAAGACGTTTTGACGACTTTTATGCATTTGGGAAACTCAGTGGATGGTTTGATTCTCTTGAAGCCAATTTCTGACAATCATATACTTGACAGTTTCACAGAACCGTTTTTTTTTTTTTCCCTTCGCAGCTACTTAATGACAATGAAATATTTACTTTTGGGAACATCTTATTGACGCATTTCCATTTATGAAAGACTTTATATGGTTCATGTCTCGTGACGGAAGTTTCTGTTAGGCGTGCATTTGTCAGTAGATAGGACCCCTTTACTTCTGTTCAGAGCTCCTAATGACAGATAAGCATCTATTTTTCAGAACGTTTTATAGAAAGTGATGACATTATTGAACCCATTTAATAGACCGCGTCTCTTGAAACCAATTTCTTGCCATCATGCATTTGTCAGTTTCAAGTATACTTTTATGTCTCTTCATACTTGCTTTATGACATGTGAAATGCACTTCTGAGACCTTCTAGTTGCCGCTAATTCATTTATGAAACATCTTGTATGTTTCTGTCTGATGAAGCCAATTTCTGTCAATCATGCATTTGTCAGTAGAAAGGAACATTTTATTTCTCTCCACACTAAGTTACTGACAGGTGAAAAATTAAATTGAGAGGCTTTTGTTGACGCTTATGAATTTATTAAACACCTTGTATCATTCCTGTGTCTTCACGCCATTTTGTGGCAATGATGCATTTGTCATTAGATATGAAACCTTTATTTCTCTTCACATCTTCGCAATGACAGTTAGTCATGCATATTTGACAAGTTTTCTTGACACTTGTGCATTTGTGAAACTCATTCAATGCCTCGTGTCCCTTTAAGCCAATATCTCGCAATCGTTCATAACTCAATAGCGAGTAACCCATTATATCTTTTCACAACTAATTAATGACAGCTAAGCATGAACGTTTAAAAATCTTTTGATGGCTCTTATGCAGTTTTTAAATTCAATGGATGGCTTGATTCTCTTGAAGCCAATTTCTGACAATCATACAGTTGACAGTTAAAAGGAACGATTTATTTCCTTTCGCAGCTACTTAATGACAAAGTAAAATGAACTTTTGAGAACTTCTTATTCACGCATTTGCATTTATGAAAGACCTTATATGGTTCATGTCTCGTGACGCAAGTTTCTGGCATGCGTGCTTTTGTTAGTAGATAGGACGTATTTATTTCTCTTCACAGCTACTTAATGACATATAAAGATCCATTTCACAGAACGTTCTCTAGTAACTGATGACTATATGAAACCCATGTAATAGACCGTGTCTCTTGGAACCAATTTCTTGCCATCATGCATTTGTCAGTATAAAGTATAACGTTTTTCCCTTCACATCTACTTAATGGCATGTGAAATGCACCTTTGAGATCTTATTGTTGACGCTATTTCATTGATGAAACATCTTTTATGTTCCTGTCTCATGACGCCATTTTATGTCAATCATCCAGTTGTCAGTAGAAAGGAACATTGCATTTCTCTTCACAACCATCTATTGACAGGTGAAAGGATAATTTGAGAAGGTTTTGTTGACGCTAACGAATTTATTAAAAACCTTGCATCATTCGTGTCTCTTCACGCTTTTTGTATCAATCATTCAATCATGCATTTGTCAGCAGATAGGAACCCTTTGTTTCTCTTCACAACAATCTAATATCACATAAACGTCCACTTTTGAGAAACTTGGCTCTCATTTATGCATTTGTGAACGTGATTGAACAGTTCAAGACCCGTGAAGAAAGGATCTGAAACGGTGTATAGGAAGTTTTCATTTCTCTTCAAATCTTCGCAATGACAGTTAGACATGCATATTTGACAAGTTTCCTGACATTTATGCGGTTAGGCAACTCATTCGATGCCTCGTTTTTCTTGACGCCAAAATCTGGCAATTGCACGTTTGTCAATATCAAGGAACCCTTTATATCTCTTCACAACTAATAAATGACAGCTAAGCATGAACGGTTTAAGACCTTTTGATGACTCTTATGCATTTAGGAAACTCAATGGCTGGTTTGATTCTCTTGAAGCCAATTAATGTCAATCATACATTTGACAGTTTAATGGAACCATTTCATTCTCTTCGCAGGAACTTGATGACAATGAAAAATGTACTTGAGAGAACTTCGTAATCACGCATTTGCTTTGATGAAACACTCTATATGGTTCATGTCTCTTGACGGAAATTTCTGGCAGGCGTGCGTTTGTCAGTAGCTTCGACTCCTTTGTTTCTGTTCACAGCTACTTAATGACATATAACCATCCATGTTTTCAGAACGATCTCGAGAAACAGGATGACTTTATCAAACCCATTTATTAGACCGTGTCTCTTGAAACCAATTTCTTGCCATCATGCATTTATCAGTAGAAAGTATAATGTTGTGATTCTTTGCATCTCCTTAATGACATGTGAAATGCACCTTTGAGACCTGCATGTTGACGGTTTTTCATTTATGAAACATGTTGTATGTTCCTGTCTCATCACGCCAATTTCTCTCAATCATGGATTTGTCGGTAGAAAGGAACATTTCATTTCTCTTCACAACTATTTATTGACATTTGAAAGGAGATTTTGAGAAGGTTTCGTTGAAGCTTTTGAATTTATTAAACACCTTGTATCATTCGTGTCTCCTCACTCCATTTTGTGGCAATCAATCATCTGTTAGTTGATAGGAACCCTTTATTTCTCTTCACATCTCAGCAATGAGGGTTAGACATGCATATGTGACAAGTTGTCCCGACACTTGTGCATCTATGAAACTCATTCGATGTCTGGTGCATCTTGACGCCAATATCTGGCAATCGTGCATTGTAAATAGCGAGGAACCCTTTATATCTCTTCACAACTAATTAATGACAGCTAAGCATGAACCTTTTAAGACGTTTTGTTGACTCTTATGTACTTAAGAAACTCAATGGAGGGTTTGCTTCTCTTGGTGCCAGTTTCTGACAATCATACATTTGACAGTTTAAAGGAACCATGTATTTCTCTTCGCATCTGCTAAATAACAATGAAAGATGTACTTTTGAGAACATCTCATTGACGCATTTACATTTATGAAAGACTTTATATGGTTCATGTCTCGTGACGCAAATTTCTGGCAGGCGTGCGTTTGTCAGGAGACATTCCACCTTTACTGCTTTTCAAAGCTACTTAATGACATATAAACATGCATTTTTCAGAGCGTTTGCTAGAAAATGATGACTTTATGAAACCCAGTTAATAGACCGTGTCTCTTGAAAGCACTTTCTTGCTAACATGCATTTGTCAGCATAAAGTAGAAAGTTATCTCTCTTCATATCTACTTAATGACATGTGAAATGCTCCTTTGAGACCTTCTTGTTGACAATATTTCATTCATGAAACATCTTACATGTTACTATCTCATGACTCCAATTTCTATCAATAATGCGTTTGTCAGTAGTAAGGAACATTTTATTTCGCTTCACAACTAATTATTGACTTGTGAAAGGAAAATTTGAGAAGGTTTTGTTGACTCTTATGGATTTATTAAACACGTTGTATCATTTGTGTCTCTTCACGCCACTGTGTGGCAATCATGCATTTGTTAGTAGATAGGAACCGTTTTTGTCTATTCACAACTCATTAATATCGCATAAACGTCCACTTTGGAGAACTTTGGCTGTCATTTATGCATTTGTGAATGTCGTTGGAAGGTTCCAGTTTCCTGAACGCAGGTTGTGGCAATCATCCAATTCTCAGTAGATATAAAGAATTTATTTCTCTTCACAACTAATTAATGCCAGAAAATGTTACACTTTTGAGAAGGTTTTGTTGACACTTATCCCTTTATGAATCTCATTGGACTGTTCAAGTCCCTTGACAACAATTTCTGGCAATCATATATTTGTCAGTATATAGGAACCCTTGATTTCTCTTCACATCTTCGCATGGACTGTTAGACATGCATATTTGACAAGTTTTCCTGACACTTGTGCATTTATGAAACACATTCGATGCCACGTGTCTCTTGATGCCAATATCTGCAAATCTTGCATTTGTCAATAGCGAGGAGGACTTTATATCTCTTCACAACTAATTAATGACAGCTAAGCATGAAGGTTTTAAGAAATTTTTTATGACTCGTATGCATTTAGGAAATGCAATGGATGGCTGATTCTCTTGAAGCCAATTTAGGACAATCATACATTTGACATTTTAAAGGAACCATTCTTTTCCCTTCGCAGCAACTTAATGACAGTGAAAATTGTACTTTCGAGAACTTCATATTGAAGCATTTGTAGTTATGAAAGACTCTATATGGGTCATGTCTCCTGACGCAAATTTCAGTAGATTGCACCCCTTTATCTCTCTTCACAGCGTCTTAATGAAATATCAACATCCATTTTTCAGAACGCTTTCTAGAAAGTGATGACATTATGAATCCCATTTAATAGACCGTGTATCTTGAAACCAATTTTTTACCATCATGCATTTGTCGGTAGAAAGTATTATGTTATATCCCTCAACATATAGTTAATGACATGTGAAATGCACCTTTGAGACCTTCTTGTTGACCCTATTTCATTTATGAAACATATTATATGTTCCTGTCTCATGACGCCAATTTCTGTCAATCATGCATTTGTGAGTAGAAAGGAAAACTTTATTTCTCTTCACAACTATTCATTGACAGGTGAAAGGAGAATTTCAGAAGGTTTTGTTGACGCTTATGATTTTAATAAGGACAGTGTATCATTCGTATCTCTTCACGCCATTTTGTGGCAATCCTGCATTTGTCGGTCGATATTAACCCCTTATATCCCTTCGCAACTACTTAATATCACATAAACGTCCACTTTGGAGAACTTTGGCTGTCATTTATGCATTTGTGAATGTCATTGGACAGTTCAAGTCCACTGCGCACAGAATTTGGCAATCATGCATTTCTCAGTAGAGAGGAAGAATTTATTTCTCTTCACAACTAATTAATATCAGAAAATGTTGCACTTTTGAGAAGGTTTTGTTGACACTTATGTTTTTATGGAACTCATTGGACTGTTGAAGTCCCTTGATTACAATTTGTGGCAATCATATATTTGTCAGTATATAATAACCCTTTATTTGACTTCACATCTTCGCAATGACAGTTATACATGCATATTGAACACGTTTTCCTGACACTTGTGCGTTTATGAAACTCATTCGCTGTCTCGTGTCCCTTGACGCCAATATCTGCCAACCGTGCATTTGTCAATAGCGAGGAATCTTTTATATCTCTTCACAACTAATTATTGACAGCTAAGCATGAACGTTTTAAGACGTTTTGATGACTCTTATGCATTTAGCAAACTCAATGGATGGTTTGATTCTCTTGAAGCCAATATCTGACAATAACACATTTGACAGTTAAAAGGAACCATTTATTTCCCTTCGCATCTTCATAATGACACTGAAAAGTGTACTTTTGAGAACTTCTTCTTGAGGATTTTGCATTGATGATAGACTTTATATCGTTCATGTCTCGTGATGCAACTTTCTGGCAGGCGTGCGTTTGTCAGTAGATGGGGCAGATGTATTTCTCTTCATAGCTACTTAATGACATATAAACATCCATTTTTCAGAACGTTCTCGAGAAACTGATGACTTTATCACACCCATTTAATAGACCGTTTCTCTTGAACCATTTTCTTGCCATGATACATTTGTCAATATAAACTTTTATGTTATCTCTCTTCACATCTAGTTAATGACATGTGAAATGCACCCTTGAGAAATTCTTGTTAACGCTATTTCATTGATGAAACATCTTGTATGGTCCTGTCTCATGACGCCAATTTCTGTCAATCATGCATTTGTCAGTAGAAAGTAACATTTGATTTCTCTTCACAACTATTTATTGACAGTTGAAAGGAAAATATGAGATGCTTTTTTGACGCTTATGAATGTATTAAACACCTTGTATCATTCGTGTCTCTTCACGCCATTTTGTGGCAATCATGCATGTGTCAGTAGATCGGAACACTTTATTTCTCTTCACAACTACTTAATATCACATAAACGTCCACCTTTGAAGGTCTTTGGACAATACATGTCCCCTGAACACAGGAGGTGGCAATCATGCATTTCTCAGTAGGTGAGAAGAATTCTTTTCTTTTCACAACTGATTAATATCAGACAGTGTTGCGCTGTTGAGAATGTTTTGTTGACACTTATGCCGTTATGCAACTCATTGAACTGTTCAAATCTCTTGACAACAATTTGTGGGAATAATATATTTGTAAGTATATGAGAACTCTATATTTCTCTTCCCTTTTTCGCAACGACAGTTAGAGATGCATATTTGACAAGTTTTTCTGACACTTGTGAATTTATGAAACACATTCAATGCCTCGTGTCTATTGACACCAGTATCTGGCAATCTTGCATTAAACACCTTGTATCATTCGTGTCTCTTCACGCCATTTTATGGCAATCATGCATTGGTCAGTAGATTTGAACCCTTTTTTTCTCTTCACAACTACTTAATATCACATAACCGTCCACTTTTGAGAACATTGGTTGTCATTTATTCAATAGGGAAAGTCATTGGAAAGTTTCATTCCCCTGATCAAAGGATGTGGCAGTCATGCATTTCTCAGTAGATAGGAAGAATTTTTTTTTTGTTCACAGTTAATTAATGTCAGTAAATCTTGCACTCTTGAGGAGGTTTTGTTGACACTTATGCCTTTATCAAACTCATTGGAATGTTCAAGTCCCTTGACAACAATTTGCGGCAATCATATATTTGTTAGAATAAAGGAAACCTTTATTTCTGTTGAGATGATTGCAATGACAGTTAGACATGCATAGTTTTCTTGACACTTGTGCATTGATGAAACTCATTTGATGCCTCTTGTGTCTTGACGCCAATATCTGACAACCATGCATTTGGCAATATTGAGGAACCCTTTATATCTCCTCACAACTAATTAATGACAGGTAATCATCAACGTTTTAAGACGTTTTGATCACTCTTATGCATTTAGGAAACTCATTGGAAGATTAAAATGTCTTGAAGGCAATTTCTGACAAACATACATTTGACAGTTTAAAGGAACCATTTCTTGCTCTTCACAGCTACGTAATGACATATAAACATCCATTGTTCAGAACGTTTGCTAGAAACGGATGACTTTAAGAAACCCATTTAAGAGACCGTGTCTCTTGAAACCAATTTCTTGCCATCAAGCATTTGTCAGTATAATGTATAATGTTATTCCTCTTCACATCTACTTAATAACATGTGAAACGCACCTTTCAGACATTCTAGTTGACGGTATTTCATTTATGAAACATCTTGCATGTTCCTGTCTCATGACGCCAATTTCTGTCAAAAATGCATTTGTCAGTAGAAAGGAACATTTTATTTTTCTTAACAACTATTTATTTACAGGTCAAAGGAACATTTGAGAAGGTTTTGTTCGCGCTTATAAATTTATCAAACACCTTGTATCATTGTTGTCTCTTCACGCCATTTTGTGGAAATCCTGCATTTGTCAGTCGATAGGAACCCTTTATTTCTCTTCACAACTACTTAATATCACATAAACGTCCATTTGTGAAAACTTTGGCTGTTATTTATGCATTTGTGAAAGTCAATGGACAGTTCAAGTCCCCTGAACACAGGATGAGGCAATCATGCATTTCTGAGTAGATGGGAAGAACATAGTTCTCTTCACAACTAATTTATATCAGACAAAGTTGCACTTTTGAGAAGGTTTTGTTGAGAATTATGCCTTGATGAAACATATTGGACTGTTCAAGCCCCTTGACAACAATTTGTGGCATTCATATATTTGTCAGTATATAGGAACCCTTATTTCTCTTCACATCTTCGCAACGACAGTAGACATGCATATCTTACAAGTTTTCCAGACACTTGTGAAGTTATGAAAATCATTCGATGCCGCGTGTCTCTTGACGCCAAAATCTGGCAATCGTACATTTGTCACTAGCGAGGTTCCATTTATATCACTTCACAACTAATTAATGACAGCTAAGCATGAGCGTATTAAGACATTTAGATGACTCTTATGCTTTTATGAAACTCATTTAATTTTTGAATCTCTTGAAGTCAATTTCTTACAATCATACATTTGATAGTTTAAAGGAACCATTGATTTCCTTTCGCAGTTCCTTAATGACAATGAAAAATATACTTTTGGGGACTTCTTATTGACGTATTTGCATAAATGAAAGATTCCATATGGTTCATGTCTCGTGACGCAACTTTCTGGCAGGCGTGCCTTTGTCAGTATATCGATCTCCTTTATTTCTCTTCACAGCTTCTTTATGACATACAAACATCCATTTTTCAGAACGTTCTAGAGAAACTGATGAATTTATGAAACCCATTAAATAGACCATATCTCTTGAAAGTAACTTCTTGCCATCATGCATTTGTCAGTATAAAGAAATAATGGTATGTCTTTCACATCTACTTAATGACATGTGAAATACACCTTTGAGACCTTCATATTTGACGCTATTTAATTTATGGAACATCTTGTATGTTCCTGTCTCATGACGCCAGTTTCTGTCAGTCAGAAAGGAACATTTTATTTCTCTTCACAACTGTTTATTGACGGGTGAAAGGAGAATTTGAGAAGGTTTTATTGACGCTAATGAATTTGTTAAACACCTTGTATCATTCGTGTCTCTTCATGAGATTTGGTGGGAATCATGCATTTGTCAGTTGATAGGAACAATTTATATCTCTTCATAACTATTTAATATCACATAAACGTCCACTTTTGAGATCTTTGGCTGTCATTTATGCATTTGCGAAAGTCATTGGACAGTTCAGGTCCCCTGAAAAAAGGGTGTGGAAATCATACATTTCTCAGTTGAGAGGTAGAATTTATTTCTCTTCACAACTAATTAATATCAGAAAATGTTGCTCTTTTAAGCAGGGTTTGTTGACAAATATGCCTTCATGAAACTCATTGGACTGTTCAAGTCCCTTGACAACAATTTGCGGCAATCATCCATTTGTCAGAAATTTATGCACTTTTGAGAAGTTTTTTTTGACAATTATGCCTTTATGAAACTCATTGGACTGTTCACGTCCTGGACATCAATTTGTGGGAATCCTACATTTGTCAGTATGTAGGAACCCTTTATTTCTGTTCACATATTCCCAATGACAGTATACATGCATATTTGACAAGTTTTCCTGACACTTGTGCATTTATGCAACTCACTGGATGCCTCGCGTCTCTTGATGCCAAGATCTGGCAATCGTGCAATTGTCAATAGCGAGGAACCCTTTTTATCTCTTGAGAACTAATTAATTACAGCTAAGCATGAACGTATACAAACTTTTTCATGACTCTTATGCTTTTATGAAATTCATTGGATTGTTTGATTCTCTTGAAGCCAATTTCTGACACTCACACCTTTGACAGTTTAAAGGAACCATTTATTCCCCTTCGCACTTACGTAATGACAATGAAAAATGTATTTTTGAGAATTTCTTATTGAGGTATTTGCATTAATAAAAGATTTTATATGGTTAATGTATCGTGAAGCAAATTTCTGGCAGACGTGCGTTTGTCAGTATATGGAACCCCTTTATTTTTCTTCACAGCTACTTAATGACATATAAACATCCATTTTTTCAGAACTTTCTCTAGATATTGAAACCCAATTAATAGACCGTGTCTCTTGAAACCAATTTCTTGCCGTCACGAATATGTCAGTATAAATTATAATAGTATGTCTCTTCACACCTACTTAATGACATGTGAAATGGACCTTTGAGACCTTCTTGTTTTACGCTTTTTGATTTATGAAACATCTTGTATGTTCCTGTCTCATGACGCCAATTTCTGTCAGTCATGCATTTGTCAGTAGAAAGGAACATTTTATTTCTCTTCACAACTATTTTTTGACAGGGGAAAGGAATATTTGAGAATATTTTGTTGACGCTTATGAATTTATTAAACACCTGGTATCGTCCGTGTCTCTTCACTTCTTTTTGTGGCAATCATGCATTTGTCAGTAGATGGGAACCCTTTATTTCTCTTCTCAACTACTTAATATCACATAAAGGTCCAGTTTTGAGAACTTTGGCTATCATTTTTGTATTTGTGAATGTCATTGGACAGTTGAAGTCCGATGAACACAAGAAGTAACAATCATGCATTTCTCAGTAAATAGGAAAATTTACGTATCTTCACAACTAATTAAAGTCAGAAAATGTTCCACTTTGGGGAGGTTTTCTTGACACTTATACCTTTATGAAACTCATTGGACTGTTCAAGTCCCGTGACAACAATTTGTGGGAATCATATATTTGCCAGTATATAGGAATCCTTTCTTTCTCTTCACGTCTTCGCAAATACAGTTCGACATGCATATTTGAAAAGTTTTCCTGACACTTGTGCATTTATGCAACTCATTCGATGCCTCGTGTCTCTTGACGCTAAGATCTGTCAATCGTGCATTTGTCAATAGCGAGGGAGCCTTTATATCTCTTCAAAACTAATTAATGACAGCTAAGCATGAAGGTTTTAAGACGATTTGATGACTTATGCTTTTAGGAAACTCATTGGCTGGTTTGATTCTCTTGAAGCCAATTTCTGACAATAATACATTTGATAGTTTAAATGAACCATTTATCTCCCTTCGCAGCTACTTGATGACAATGAGAAATGTACTTGTGAGAACTTCTTGTTGACGTATTTGCATTTATGAAAAACTCTATATGGTTCATGTCTCGTGACGCAACTTTCTGGCAGCCGTGCTTTTGTCGGTAGATTGGACCCCTTTATTTCTCTTCACAGCTACTTCATGACATATAAGGATCAATTTCTCAGAACGTTTTCTAGAAACTGATGACTTTAAGAAACCCATTGAATAGGCCGTGTCTCTTGAATCCAATTTCTTGCCATCATGCATGTGTCAATATAAAGTATAATGTTATGGCTCTTCACATCTACTTAAGGATATGTGAAATGCATCATTCAGACCGTCTTGTTGAATCTATTTCATTTATGGAACATCTTGTATGTTCCTGTCTCGTGACGCCAATTTCTGTCAATCATGCATTTGTCAGTAGAAAGAGTCATTTTATTTCTCTTCACAAATATTGATTGACAGGTGAATGGAGAAATTGAGAAGGTCCTATTGACGCATATGAATTTGTTAAATACATTTTATCATGCGTGTCTCTTCATTCTTCGTGCCATTTTGTGGCAATCATTCATTTATCCGTAGATAGGAACCGTTTATATCTCTTCACAACTACTTTATATCACATAAACGTCCACGTTTGAGAACATTGGTTGTCATTGATGCATTTGTGAAAGTCATTGGACAGTTCAAGTCCCCTGAAAACAGGATGTGAAAATCATGCAATTCTCAGTTGATAGGTCGAATTCATTTCTCTTCACAACTAATTAATATCAGAAAATGTTGCTCTTTTAAGCAGGTTTTGTTGACAAATATGCCTTTATGAAACTCATTGGACTGTTCACGTCCCTTGACAACAATTTGCGCCAATCATCCATTTGTCAGTATATAGGAACCCGTTATTTCTCTTCACATCTTCGCAATTACAGTAGACATACATAGTTGACAAGTTTTCCTGACACTTGCGCATTTATGCAAATCATTCGATGCCTCGCGTCTCTTGACGCCAATTTCTTTGAATCATGCATATGTCAGTAGAAAGGAACATTTTATTTCTCTTCACAACTATTTATTCACACGAGAAAGGAGAATTTGAGAAGGTGTTATTGACGCTTATGTATTTGTTAAACACCTTGTATCATTCGTGTCATTTCATGCCATTTTGTGGCATTCATGCATTTGTCAGTAGATACGAACCCTTTGTATCTCTTCACAACGACTTAATATCAATAAACGTCCACCTTTGAGAACTTTGGCTGTCATTTATACATTTCTGAAAGTCATTGCAAAGTTCAAGTCCCCTGAAAACAGGATGTGGCAATCATGCATTTCTCAGTTGATAGGTAGAATTTATTTCTCTTCACAATTAATTAATATTAGAAAATGCTGTACATTTGAACACGTTTTGTTGACAATTATGCCTTTATGAAACTCATTGGTCTGTTTAAGTATCTTGACAACAGTTTTTTTACAATCATACATTTGTTAATAGACAGGAACCCTTTATTTCTCCTCACATCTTCGCAATGACAGTAGACATGGATATTTGACAAGTTTTCCTGAAACTTGTGCATTTATGGAAATCATTCGATGCCTCGTTTCTCTTGACGCCCAGATCTGGCAATTCTGCATTTGTCAACAGCGAGGACCCCTCTGTTTCTCTTCACCACTAATTAATGACAGCTAAGCATGAACGTATTAAGACGTTTTGATGACTCTTATTCGTTTATGAAACTCATTCGATTGTTTGATTCTCTTGAAGCCAACTTTTGACAATCATACATTTGACAGTTTAAAAGAACCATTTATTTTTCTTCGCAGTTACTTAATGACAATGAAAATGTACTTTTGAGAACTTCTTAGCGACGTATTTGTATTTATGATAGATTCTCTATGGTTCATGTCTTGTGACGCAAATTTCTGGCAGGCGTGCGTTTGCCAGTATATCGAACCCCTTTATTTCTCTTCACAGCTAATTAATGACATATAAACATCCATTTCTCAGAACGTTTTCTAGAAACTGATGACTTTATGAAACCCATTTAATAGACCGTATCTCATGAAACCAATTTCCTGCCATCATGCATATGTCGGTATAAAGTATAATGGTATGTCTCTTCACATCTCCTTAGTGACATGTGAAATGCACCTTTGAGATCTTATTGTTTGACGCTATTTCATTTGTGAAACATATTGTTTGTTCCTGTCTCATGACGCTAATTTCTGTCAATCATCCATTTGTAAGTAGAAACTAACATTTTATTTCTCTTCACAACTATTTATTGGCAGGTCAAATTAACATTTTAGAAGGTTTTGTTGACGGTTATTTATTAATAAATACCTTGTATCATTCTTGTCTCTTCAGGCCATTTTGTGGAAATCATGCATTTCTCAATAGATAGGAACCATTTATTTCTCTTCACAACTACTTAATATCACACAAACGTCCACTTCTGAGAACTTTATCTGTCATTTATGCATTTGTAAAAGTCATTGGACAGTTCAAGTCCCATGAACACAGGATGTAACAATCATGCATTTCTCAGTACATAGGAAGAATTTGCTTCACTAAACATCTAATTAAAATCAGAAAATGTTGCACTTGCGAGAAGGTTTTCTTGATACTTATGTCTTTATGAATCTCACTGGACTGTTCTGGTCCGTTGACAACAATTTGTGAGAATCATATATTTCTCGGTATATTGGAACCGTTTAATACTCTTCACATCTTCGCAATGACAGTTGGACATGCATATTTGAAAAGTATTCCTGACACTTGTGCATTTATTCAACTCATTAGATGTCTCGCGTCTCTTTACGACAAGATCTGGCAATCGTGCATTTGTCAAAAGAGAGCAACCCTTTATATCTCTTCATAACTAATTAATGACAGCTAAGCATGAACGTATTAAGACGTTTTGATGACTCTTATGCATTTATCAAACTCGTTGGATCGTTTGATTCTCTTGAAGCCAATTTCTGACAATAATACATTTGACAGTTTAAAGGAACCATTTATTTCCAATCGCAGTTACTAAATGAGAATGAAAATTGTACTTTTCAGAACTTCGTATTGACGTATTTGCATTCATGAAAGATTATATATGGTTCATGTCTCGTGACGCAAATATCTGGCAGACGTGCATTTGTCAGTATATCGAACCCCTTTGTTTGTCTTCACAGCTACTTAATCACATATAAACATCCATTTTTTCAGTACGTTTTCTAGAAACTAATGACTTTATGAAACCCATTTAATAGAGCGTGTCTCTTGAAACCAATTTCTTAGTATCATGCATTTATCAGTAGAAAGTATAATGGTATGTCTTTCACATCTACTTAATGACATGTGAAATTCACCTTTGAGATCTACTTGTTTGACTCTATTTCATTTATGAAACATCTTGTATGTTCCTTCTTCATGACGCCAATTTCTGTCAATCATGCATTTGTCAGTAGAAAGGAACATTCTATTTTATTTCTCTTCACAACTATTCATTGACAGGTCAAATTAACATTTGAGAAGGTTGTGCTGACGCTTATTAATTAATAAACACCTTGTATCATTCTTGTCTCGTCACTGCATTTTGTGGAAATCATGCATTTGTCAGTAGATAGGAACACTTTGTTTCTCTTCACGACTACTTAATATAACTTAAAAGTCCACTTTTGAGAACTTTGGCTGTCATGTATGCATTTGTGAAAGTCATGGGACAGTTCAAGTCCCATGAACACAGGATGTAAGAATCATGCATTTCTCAGAAGATTGGGAAAATTTACTTCTCTTCACAACTAATTAAAATCAGAAAATGTAGCACTTTTGAGAAGGTTTCCTTGACACATATGCCTTTATGAAACTCATTGGACTGTTCAAGTCCCTTGACAACAATTTGTGGCAACCATATATTTCTCAGTATATAGGAACCGTTTCTTTTTCTTCACATCCTCGCAATGACAGTTGGAGATGCAATTTTGAAAAGTATTCCTGACACTTGTGCATTTATGAAACTCATTCGATGCCTCGTGTCTCTTGACGCCAATATCTGCCAATCGTGCATTTGTCAATATCGAGGAAGCCTTTCTATCTGTTCACAACTAATTAAGGACAGCTAAGCATGAATTTTTAAGACGTTTCCATGACTCTTATGCTTTTATGAAACTCATTGGATTGTTTGATTCTCTTGAAGTCAATTTCTGACAATAACATATTTGAGAGTTTAAAGGAACCATTTATTTCCCTTTGCAGTTACATAATGACACTGAAAAGTGTACTTTTGAGAACGTTTTATTGACGTATTTGCCTTTATGAAAGATTCTATATGGTTCATGTCTCGTGAGGCAACTTTCTGGCAGGCGTGCATTTGTTAGTATATCGATCCCCGTTATTTGTCTTCACAGCTACTTAATGACATATAAACATCCATCTTTCAGAACTTTTTCTAGAAACTAATGACTTTAAGAAACCCATTCAACAGACCGTATCTCTGAAACCAATTTGTTGCTCTCATGCAATTGTCAGTATAAAGTATAGTGGCATGGCTCTTCACATCTACTAAATGACATGTGAAATGAATCTTTGAGACCTTGTTTGACGCTATTTCATTTATGTAACATCTTGCATGTTCCTGTCTCATGACGCCAATTTCTGTCAATCATGCATTTGTCAGAAGAAAGAAACATTTTACTTTTCTTCACAACTATTTATTGAGAGGTGAAAGGAGAATATGAGAAGGTTTTCTTGACGCTTATGATTTTGTTAAACACATTGTATCATTCGTGTCTCTTCATGCCATTTTGTGGCAATCATGCATTTGTCAGTAGATAGGATGCCTTTATATCTCTTCACAACTATTTAATATCACATAAGCGTCCACTTTTGAGATCTTTGGCAATCATTTATGCATTTGTGAAAGTCATTGGAAAGGTCAAGTCCCCTGACAACAGGATGTGGCAATCATGCATTTCTTAGTTGATAGGGAGAATTTATTTCCCCTGACAACTGATTAATATCAGAAATTGTTGCACTTTTGAGCAGGTTTTGTTGACAATTATGCCTTTATGAAATTCATTGCACTGTTCTCGTCCCTTGACATCAATTTGTGGCAATCATATATTTGTCCGCATATACTAACCCTTTATTTCTCTTCACGTCTTCGCATTGAAAGTTGGACATGCATATTTGAAAAGTATTCCTGTCATCTGTGCATTTATGCAACTCATTCGGTGCCTCGTGTTTCGTGACGACCAGATCTGGCAATCGTGCATTTGTCAATATCGAGGAACCGTTTATATCTCTTCACAACTAATTAATGGCAGCATAGCATGAATGTTTTAAGACGTTTTGATGACTTATGCTTTTAGGAAACTCATTGGATTGTTTGGTTCTCTTGAAGCCAATTTCTGACAATAATACATTTGACAGTTTAAAGGAACCATTTATTTCCCTTCGCAGTTACTTAATGAGAATGAAAAATGCACTTTTGAGAACTTCTCATTGACGCATTTGCATTTACGAAATACTCTATATGTTTCATGTCTCGTGACGCAACTTTCTGGCAGCCGTGCGCTTGTCAGTAGATTTGACCCCTTTATTTCTCTTCACAGCTACTTAATGGCATATAAACGTCCATTTTCCAGGACGTTATCGAGATACTGATGACTTTATGAAACCCATTAAATAGACCGTGTCTCTTGAAACCAATTTCTTACGATCATGCATTTGTCAGTATAAAGTATAATGGTATGTCTCCTCACATCTACTTAATGACATGCGATATACACCATTGCGACCTTCTTGTTTGACGTTATTTCATTTGTTAAACATCTTATATGTTCTTGTCTCATGACGCCAATTACTGTTAATCATGCATTTGTCAGTAAAAAGGAACATTTTATTTCTCTTCACAACTATTTGTTGAGTGGTCAAAGGAACATTTGAGAAGGTTTTGTTGACGCTTATGACTTTTTTAAACTCCTTGCATCATCCGTGTCTCTACACGCCATTTTGTTTAAATCATGCATTTGTCAGTAGAAAGGAACCCATTATTACTCTTCACATCTACTTAATATCACATAAACATCCACTTTTGAGAACTTTGGCTGTCATTTATGCATTTGTGAAAGTCATTGGACAATTCAAGTCCCATGAACACAGTTTGTAACAATCATGCATTTCTCAGTAGATACTAACCCTTTATTTCTCTTCACAACTACTTAATATCACATAAACGTGCACTTTTGAGAACTTTGGCAGTCATTTATGCATTCCTGAAAGTCAATGGACATTTCAATTCCGATTAACACAGAATGTAACAATAATGCATTTCTCAGTACATAGGAAGAATTTACTTCTCTTCACAACTAATTAATATCAGAAAATGTTGCACTTTTGAGAAGGTTTTGTTCACACTTATGCCTTTATGAAACTCACTGGACTGTTCAAGTCCCTTGACAAGAATTTGTGGCAATCATATATTTGTCCGTATATAGGAACCGTTTATATCTCTTCACATCTTAGCAATGGCAGTTGGACATGAATATTTGAAAAGTATTCCTGTCACTTGTGCATTTATGAAACTCATTCGATTCCTCGTGCCTCTTGACGACAATCTCTGCCAATCGTGCATTTGTCAATAGCGAGGAAGACTTTACATCTTTTCACCACTAATAAATGACAGCTAAGCATGATCGTTTTAAGACGTTTTGATGACTTATGCTTTTTGGAAACTCATTGGCTGGATTGAGTCTTTTGAAGCAAATTTATGTCAATCATACATTTGACAGTTTAAAGGAACCATATATTTCAATTCGCAGCTGCTTAATGACAATTGAAAGTGTAATTTTGAGAAATTCTAATTGACGGATTTGCATAGGAAGAATTTACTTCTCTTCACAACTAATTAATATCAGAAAATGTTGCACTTTTGAGAAGGTTTTGTTCACACTTATGCCTTTGTGAAACTCATTGGTCTGTTCAAGTACCTTGACAACAATTTGTGGCAAGCATATATTTGTCAGTATATAGGAACCCTTTATTTCTCTTCACATCTTCGCCAATTTCTGTCAGTCATGCATTTGTCAGTAGAGAGGAACATTTTATTTCTCTCCACAACTATTTATTGACAGGTGAAAGGAGAATGTAAGAAGGTTTTATTGACGCTTATGAATTTGTTATACACCTTGTATCATTCGTGTCTCTTCATGCCATTTTGTCGCAATCATGCATTTGTCAGCAGATAGGAACCCTTTATATATTTTCACATCTCTTTAATATCACATAAACGTCCACTTTTGAGAACTGTGGCTGTCATTTATGCATTTGTGAAAGTCATTGGACAATTCAAGTCCCATGAGCACAGGGTTTAACAATCATACATTTCTCAGTAGATAGGAAGAATTTACTGTTCTTTACAACTAATTAGAATCAGAAAATGTTGCACTTTTGAGAAGTTTTTGTTGACACTTATGCCTTTTTGAAACTCATTTTGCTGTTCAAGTCCCTTGGCAAGAATTTGTGGCAAGCATATATTTGTCAGTATATTTGTACCCTTTATTTCTCTTCACATCTTCGCAATGTCAGTAAGACATGGATATTTGAAAAGTTTTCCTGACTCCTGTGCATTTATGAAATTCATCCGATGCCTCGTGTCTCTTGACAGCAATATTTTGAATTCGTGCGATTGTCAATAGATAGGAAGTTTCTATAGCTCTTCACAACTAATAAATGAAAGCTAAGCATGAACGTTTCAAGACGGTTTGATGACTCTAATGCATTTAGTGAACTCAATGGAAGGTTTGATTCTCACGAAGCCCATTTCTGACAATCATGCATTTGACAGTTTAATGGAACGATTTATTTCCTTTCGCAGTTACATAATGACAATGAAAAATTTACTTTTGAGACCTTCTTATTGACGCATTTGCATTTGTGAAAAACTCTATATGTTTCATGTCACGTGACGCAAATGTCTGACAGGCGCGTGGTTGTCAGTAGATAGGACCCCTTTATATCTCTTCACAGCTACGTAATGACATATAAACATATCATTTTCTGAACGTTTTCTAGAAACTCATGATTTTATGAAACCCATTTAATAGACTGTCTTACTTGAAACCAATTTTTTGCCATCATGCATTTGTCAGTATAAAGTATAATGTTATGTCTCTTCACATCTGCTGAATGACATGTGAAATGCACCTTTGAGACCTTTTTTTTGACGCCATTTCATTTATGAAACAACTTGTATGTTGCTGTCTCATGACGCCATCTTTTGTGAATCATGCAATTGTCAGTAGAAAGCAACATTATATTTCTCTTCACAATTATTTTTGACAGGTGAAAAGAAAAGCTGAGAATGTTTTCTTGACGCTTATGAATTTATTAAACACCTTGTATCATTCGTGTCTCTTTAAGCTATTTTGTGGCAATCATGCATTTGTCAGGAGATTGGACCGCTTTAGTTCTCTTCACAGATACTTAATGAGCTAGAAAAATCCCCTTCTCAGAAGGTTCTCTTGAAACTGATGACTTTATGAAACCTTTTTAATAGATAGTCTCTTGAAACAAATCTCTTGCCACCATGCATTTGTCAGTATAAAGCATAATGTTATGTCTCTTCACAGCTGCTGAATGACATGTGAAATGCACCTTTGAGACCTTCTTGTTGACGCCATTTCATTTATGAAACATCTTGTATGTTGCTGTCTCATGACGCCAACTTTTGTGAATCATGCATTTGTCAGTAGAAAGCAACATTATATTTCTCCTCACAATTATTTTTGACAGATGAAAAGAAAATCTGAGAATGTTTTCTTGACGCTTATGAATTTATGAACACCTTGGAATTCGTGTCCTTTCACGACAACTTGTGGCAATCATGAATTTGTCAGCAGAGATTTACCCTTTATTTCTCTTGACAACTACTTAATATCACATACACGTCCACTTTTGAGAACTTTTGCTGTCATTTCTGCATTTGTGAAAGTCATTGGACAGTTCAAATTCCGTGAAAACAGGATGTGGCAATCATGCATTTCTCAACAGACAGGAAGAAATTATTTCTCTTCACAACTAACTAATATCAGAAAATGTTGCACTTTTGAGAAGTTTTTGTTGAGACTTATGCCTTGATGAAACTCACTGGACTGTTCAGGTCCCTTGACAACAATTTCCAGCAAACATATATTTGTCAGTATATACTAACCCTACATTTCTCTTCCCATTTCCGGAATGAAAGTTAGACATGCATATTTGACAAGATTTCCTGACACTTGTGCATTTATGAAACTCATTCGATGCTTCGTGTCTCTTGACGCCAATACCTGGCAATTCTACATTTGTGAATAGCGAGGAAGCCTTTATATCTCTGCAGGGCTAATTAATGACAGCCAAGCATGAACGTTTGAACACGTTTTGATGACTCTTACGCATCTAAGAAACTCATTCGATCGCTTGATTCTCTTGAAGCCAATTTCAGACAATCGTACATTTGACAGTTTAATGGAACCATTTATTTCCCTTCGCAACCACTTGATGACAATGAAAAATGTACCTTCGAGAACTTATCAGTGACGCATTTCCATTTATGAAAGACTCTATTGGTTCATGTCTCGTGACGCAAATTTCTAGCAGGCATTCATTTGCCAGTAGATAGGACACCTTTATCTCTCTTCACAGCTACTTAGTGACATATAAACATTCATTTTTTCAGAATGTTGTCGAGAAACTGATGACTTTATGAAACCCATTTAATAGACCGTGTCTCTTGAAACCAATTTCTTGCCATCATGCATTTGTCAGTATAAAGAATAATTTTCTGCCTCTTCACATCTACTTAATGACATGTGAAATACAGCATTGAGACCTACTTTTTGACGGCATTTCATTTACGAAACATCTCGTATGTTCCCGTCTCCTGACGCCAATTTCTGTCAAGCATGCATTTGTCAGTAGATATTAACATTTTATCACTCTTCACAACTATTTTTTGACTGATGAAGGGGAAATTTGAGAAGGTATTGTTGAAGCTTATGAATTTGCCAAACACCTTGTATCATTCGCTTCTCTTTACACCATACCGTGGGAATAATGCATTTGTCAGTAGATAGGAAACCTTTATTTCTCTTCACATCTTCGGAATGACAGTTGACTTATTCGACAAGTGTTCACGATCCTTGTGCATTTATGAAACTCATGCGATGCATCGTATCTTTTGACGCTAAAATCTGGCACTCGTGCATTTGTGAATAGCGAGGAACCCTTTATATCTCTTCGTAACTAATTAATCATAATAATAATAATAATAATAATAATAATAATAATAATAATAATAATAACGATAATTATAATAATGAGGACTTTGTATAGCGCCTAATCTTTAGAAGGTCTAAGTGCTTTACAACATTTGACAACACTTAAAAAACATATATTAGTATATGATTACAAAATTAGAAACAACCACGAAAGTAGAAACAGAAAATATGCTGTAAATATTTAAGGCAAGGAAACATTATTAGATCTTTAAGTCTGTTCTTGCAGTTGAAATAGATGAGTTTTAAAAGCGCTCTTGAATGAGATCACTGTGTCTTTGTGTCTAAGTGCAGTGGGCAATTTGTTCCACGTTGCTGGGCCCTGGTATGCAAACGAGCGTTGTCCATATGATTTCATCCTCATAGTGGGAATAATGAGAATACGAGTGTCAGAAGAGGAGCGTAAGAATCTTGCAGGTGTGTACACATGGGAGAGGTCAGATAGGTATGTTGGACTGGAGCCCGTCAGTGAAACGTAGAACAGAGAACACATTTTGTGTTTAATTCTGGATCGTATGGATAGCCAGTGTAAGGTACAGAGCAGGGGAGAGGCGTGCTCTGATCGTGGTACTCTAAGGATGATTCGAGC
>JAECUM010016023.1:0-67740 GCA_016617855.1 Megalonaias nervosa | reverse complement strand
TCGGCCTTGGTGTCAGGATAATGTGACTGGATTGGACATCATGCTACATGTCGGCGGCATGATACCCCAGTGCTAGACATCACTATAAACTGCCACACTGCAGACATCGTAGCTATATGACGGAAAAAAAATGTTAAAGCTGCGTTAATAATCCAAATCACACACACACACACACACACACACACACACACACACACACATCGTCATCATCATCATCATCATCAATCATAATGAAAATAAGACAATTCATGCTGTAACACTGCCTCTAGCCCTTTGAATACTGGGGTCTAGGTCACAATATTATAAACTTCATGCTAAGGTTTTTATTAAAGTTTTATATTTCATTTGATTGTATTTTCTGAATCATTTGATATATTTTGGGATGAATAATTATGGTGCTAAGACCGTTCATTTTGCGACAGGCTTGTTTGCGCTTTTGGCCTTGGGATCAATGTGAAAATGATAGAAACTTTGCATTAAGGTTTTGGTGGAAGAATTTTATTTGCTGTTATTTCCTAGGAATCTAAATAGATTATGTTCATACTTGCGATGAATCATAATGAAAATAGTCCTGGTATCAGGATAATGTATTCGAGGGACATCATGCTACGTGCCTGCGGCATGATGCCCCAGTGCTAGACATGACTATAAACTGCCACACTGCAGACATAGTAGCTATATGACTGAAACAAATAGTCTATTCACGCTATAACACACTCTTTTAAGATTTTGATATTAGAGTAAAAGTCACACATTTTAAGCAATGCTTCAACCGTAAGCTAGATATCATGGTCTTGGCCTTCTGAAATAGTTTACCCATTAGCAATTACAACCATGTAATGTATGTATTACTAGCAGATTGTATGAATTACAGTGTATAATATGTGTTGTGTTGTGTTAAAATAATATGGTCACTAAAAAGTGGAGATTAAAACGTAAGCATGCACCTTAAGTTAGCTAAAGGTACTCTCTGGATTAGTGTACGAAATGACGGCCCAATCATACTAAAGGTGTGTACGATTACTATTGTTTACTTACCTCAACTGGAACTGCCGTTAATTTGAGGACACGTCACTCAAGTCATAAACCAGTTTGAAGTACATGCATTGTACATGTTGTGTCATAAGCAAGGTGAGTCTGGGGAGAATTTACTTCATTAGCTAAAGTGTCTTTTTCTATTTCATGACTAGTATTATTATTCTATTCACATAAACTGATTTATATATTCAAATAGTACGACGTGTATTTGATTTAGCAGCTTTTAACTTAAGCCACTTTTTATTTATTTTATATATTAACTATCCTATCCCTTTCTATTTTAAAATAACTGCTCCAACGGAATCAGAAGTGCCCAACTACCCTACAGACCCTGGTAAAAAGCAATGTAAGTAGTGTAGTGGGGTATTAGGGCCCTCATCATGCCAAAGATGGAAAATCAGCCTGGGGCACTATGGCCCCACGATTTATAGGCCCAAAACCACAGCCTGGGGCACTATAGCCCCAATGGAAATTTTGTATAGCGACTAGCACACGCTGGGCCTGTATAGCGCCAAGAGGAATGGAACAGGTAGGGTGACGTCACGTTACTGGTCATTGGCAACAATGTAGCAAGGTAGTACTGTGACGTCATGCCACCTGTGTCATTTCTATAATGAATAGTAGAGTAAATTTTTTTTAGGCAAGAAAGAATAAATCTTTACGAGGAATATGAAGTGGCCCTGAAAAGGGCCTTTGTCTTCTTCTTCTATTGTCTCCACCTCTTCCACCACATTCTCACTTTTCCAGTAATTCCTTTCTTCTTCTTTTCTTCGTCTGGAATCCAGTCAGGATGTCCCAGAGCTCTAAACGTTTCCTGTACCTTCATCCAGTTCCTGTTCAGTCTCTCAAACTCTTCTTTTCTCTTTAAGTTTTCTTTGTCCTTTCTTTCTTTTGTCCAGGTCTCTTTAATCTTTTTCACTTCTTCTTCTATCCCGTTTTTCATCTTGTCTTCGGCTTTCTTTAACTGGTCTAAGCCCCACTTGAAAAAAGACCACTCTGTGCAATTAAATGTATCTTGCAAGAAGCTCCTCACTTTGATGACAAGATCAAGGGTTTCCTTCAATGTTACCACTCTTACATACTTAGGCTTTATGAATCCTCTTAATTTTTCCACCTCCTCTTCTATCATTCCGGCCACTTGATCCCTGGCTACCTTGAGGCTATTGACTTGACTGGTCACAAAGTCTTTCGAGACTGGATAGCTCCATTCTTTTTCAAGCCTTTCTACCACGTAGGCTGCATCCATCATCCAGAAATAAATATGCCTTAATTCATTAAACAAATTCATTTTTTCTTTTGAAGTTGTTGACTAGTCAACGTGGGTAGCCAGACTGAATAGCGTTCTGCGTTATATACGTCAAGCACGGACGTGAACGAAAACATCCCTTACACTCACTTCACATAGGATATACTATCCTCACCAACAAACGAGAAAGCATAAAACACACACCTATACACTATCCTCACCAACGAACAAGAAAGGATAAAACACACAAATATACTATCCTCACTAACGAACGAGCAAGCATAAAACACACACCTATATACTATCCAGACCAACGAACGAGCAAGCATAAAACACACAAATTTACTATCCTCACCAACGAACGAGCAAGCATAAAACACACACCTATATACTATCCACACCAACGAACGAGCAAGCATAAAACACACACCTATATACTATCCAGACCAACGAACGGGGGGCCCCGAGTGGCCGAGTGGTCTAAAGCGCTGATCGTTACGGATCACTGCCATCTCACCTCTGTCTGCGTGAGTTCGAGTCCAGGCTCGGCTAACGTGGGTACGTGAGAAAGCCTGCCAGTAGCTTCTCGTGGGTCGGTGGTTCTTCCAGGGATTTTCCAGGGTTCTTCCTCCACCATTAATACTGGCCGCCATGTATAGCCTATCTTGTGCTGAAAAATGGCGTTAAACCCTATAACAACAACAACAACAACAACAACCAACGAACGAGCAACCATAAAACACACACCTATTTACTATCCATCAAATGGAAAGTGACACTGCTGCGATTGAGTCTCAGGCGAATATCCACTCCGTTCAGCAAATACTTGTCTTGCAACCACATGTCCAAATGCAAACGATCCATCAGTTCTAAACTACGACCTTGCAGGATTTTCCTTCGACGGTTGTTAAAATCCACATTGTGAGGATTGTCATCGGCTGTCAGGGCTGTGTCGTTAAACGTGTCTTCACCTGCGGTGTCAGGTTTCCATACCACGCAAGCATCCAGATGAGTGTTCTTGGCCTCTTTTCCTTACGTCAAGAGATTTTCTAGGTATGCTCGGTAAGGGTAAGTATCCATGCTATTGCTGACCAGTTTGTTATTCAAGTATAAATCGACTTCGCTGAACAAGGAATGCATGAAATTGTTGACGGGAGCTACTCTGGCATCGGCTCCCGGATTGGTGTTGTCGGTTTTGATCACTTTCAGTTTCAGGTACAAGTAATTGCTATTCAGATCGAGATAATCTTCCGGCTGTCCTTTGATTTCAAACTCGATGGGAGCTGAATCCGTCAAAGAGGAGACGGGATGAAATTCGACCCATTGGGATTCTTGCATCGTCATCATGGTGGGTGGCATAGCAAACAGATCCAGTTCCGACTTGGAACAAGCGCAAGACTCTCGGTGCATCATTTTCTTTTTTTAATAATCAAAAACGTCTAACTCTCGGACGGTTTTTCTTTTCTTAGACTTTCTAACTCTAGGGGTGTGAAGTCCTCTGAAGGGGTATTTTCGTCGTCTTTTTCTGCCTTGTCCTTGCTGTGGCGTCAGGGAAGCAGGAATGCCTGACTCGGCATTGCCCAAGGCATTTATAGGAGTTTCTCGCCGACCCAAAAGGTTTTTGCCCGTTTGAAGCAAGACATTTTTTGCCTGCTCTCAAGAAAGCTTCTTTGGGGTTTTGTTTGTCAATGATGACATTTTGGAGCAATTCTTTACCTTGCGTCAGCGCGGCATCTTTTAAGGCGTGCAATCCCCGTGTCACCATCGGTTTCAAAACGGGAACCACTGTACGAAAGGCCGATTTGAGCATATCACCTAAACCATGTCCTCGCTGTCGAGCGACTCCTTGGTACACAGGATACATGACTGACAAAAAGTTAGAGTAATCGTTTTCGAAAATGGAGTTTCACTGTGACTTTCCCTTTGGTGAATAGAATATTTTGTCCCAGATCTCCTTTTACAGTAATGTTGACAGTGTCGAAATAAGACTTACTGACAGGCAAATAGTGAGGATGTACAAATTCGCGGTGAACGTGATAGGTGTTTCCACCTTCCTCGTCAGCAACCGTGGCAGAATCCACTTTGAAAGGAATGACATGCAGTAACGGTACGGAGGTGTGTCCCACCACGTTGTACTCCACCACATCGGAGTATACAAACATCAAATTCAGTCCTTGGTTCATTTCTACAGGGAATCTAAAATATGTCCCAAAATCTGAGTTACTGGTCACGGCTGGTATTTCGTTTGCAATTTTGATGAACTTAGTGTCTCCACCCAAAATGTCATACAATTCAGGACAAAATGTAATGGCCAATACTTTGTCCTCAGAAAATTTGATGAGTAGGCGACGAGATATTTTGTGCAAATCGATCGTGACACTTTTTCTGGTTTTCTCCAAGACTTTACCAAACATGAAATTGAACCTGTCAGCAATGGTGTTCACCAAATGTTGACCACTAAAATAATAGCCCGCAGGAATTTTCAACCGATAAGTGGTTCGTTTAGTTTTGGGGTCTTGTGACTTCATAGAGTCAGCTATACTGCTACGTTCATCCAAGGCTTGTTGCACTTGTTCGTCATGAACTTCTACCGTCAAAGTGTTTTGATTTTCGATGATGTTTTTGATTTGTGTAGGGTGAATCATTTCCACCAAAGCCACTTCCCAATGGGCTTCGTGATCCAATTGGATGGCTTGAGGTAATCTGGCCGAGAAAAAGCACAAAGTGTTATTGGGAAACACCTCCATGGAACTGTCACTGGGTAACGTTAAGTAAAATTGGTTGTTCATAATTCCACAGTTCTAGTGTCCGAGGAGTCACTGGAAGTCAGAGGAGTGTCTAAAAGAGGATTGTTGTAATTGGATTGGTGACTAACGTTGGACGTAAGGCCACCGTTGTTGTTGTTGTTTCCGTTGGAAGAATATTTCAGAGACGGACTGGGAAGAAGGTAACCAATGCAACTGCTAAGTAAAATAGTCCACAATTGTTTGTCTCCTTGTTGCAAACTCAAACTGGCAATGGCAGCACCAATGACACAATACACCACAAAGATTTGGCAGAAAAAGACGATTTGCGTTTTAGGCACACGTTCTCCACATCACACTCACAAGGGTTGCTTTTGTAGAACTTGTAGAGAAGCACTGGGCGACAGAGTGGTCACTGTAGTAACTGAGGCTGTGTTGAAGGGCATGATGGTCACTTCTTTTTATAGTTGATGAGTTGCGAAGCGTCGATCCAAGAGTCAAAACTGGGAGGATATCCTTTCCAACGTACTTTGACTTCTTTGACACGTTTCTTTCCTACTTTTTGGGTTCTGCGATCGAGTATGCTTTCGATCTCGTACACATCGTCTTCTTTTTTGGTCACTCGTTGTAACTCGGGCAAGTTAAACGTTCCTTTTAACACTTCTCCGTTCATGTCTTCTAATTTATAGACGGGAGGATGACGGCTACGCACACGTTCGGTGACACGAAACAATTCGGTGGTCCAATTGGGTAAGTAACCTTTGTCGAAAGTGCGTTTGGTTTTGCCAGTGCTCACCCAATCTCCTGCTGCCAATACTCCACCTTTCTTGGAGGCAGTTACCGTCGAGGACGGACCAAACAGACGCTCGAAGACTGTCACTTCGTTGTCACGAGTCACTTTTTGCGGGGGGGGGGCACACCCTATGCTCCGATGGTAAGATTGATTGTACGATTCGACGAGGTGTGGCAAGACGTCAATGTACTTGAGAGTGTGTTGATGCGTAAAATATTTCCACATGCGTTCTTTCAAGGTGCGTTGAAAACGTTCCACGATGCTGGCTTTAGAAACTGTTTTACGTGTCCGATGTGCCACGGGTGTAGAAGTGGAAGGTAGTGGTGGTGGTCTTCTTTTCTTTTTTCACTTCTGTTTTCCCTTCTTTCTTTTTCACTTCTGTCGAAGGAGGCCTGGACATCATCTTTTTAACCCAAGCTTTAAGTTCATCTCGTTGGGGTGTAGGGGAAGGGGTCAACAAGGACGCTGAAATCTTACTAGGGATGGGAGCTGCTGACGGTGTTTGAAAGACTTCTCTTGCCTCTTCTTCCTCAGGCAACCGTGGGGCTGACTCTGTCTTGACCACTGGGAGTGGTAGTGATGGTGGTAGTGGTGGTGAACTTTTCATCAAGGCCTTAAAATCTTTCAGAGTGGGTTAAGCTGTTTCGTCTAAAGCTTTTTGGTGAAAGAGTTGCAGTCGTTGCAACAAATGACCGTAACGTTGCGATTTTTCCGTTTCTGACAAATCGCTGCGATCCATCAACGATTGCAATTCGTGTTGTAACTGGGACATCTCGGTCAAATGAGGATTGGGAGGTAAATGTGGGGTTCGTTGTTCTTGCCAACGATGGTATTCCATCCATCGGTTATAAGGGACTAAAGCTAGTTTTCGTCCTTCCATCAGATTTCAAGGATCACGTCTGAGATCTTTTGACTCCAGTGTCCTCCTTTTATCTTCTTGGTCTTTTATCTTGGAATTAGAGCGGGTATAATATGTCCCATTGCACTCAGTATAGGTTTCGCTACATTGGTAATAAGTCCTAACAGGGGTAAAAATCCTCCGCGTTGCACCAACATCTTTTTCTTTTGACGAATGGGTATTTTCTTTTTCACCATTTGACGAAGAACGTGTCGATGTTTGGCTAAGCAATTTTTCTGATGTTTAGTCAAAGGTATTGTGCCTTTCAAGACGTTCAGACAACATTCGCTCACCGTATCGATGACGTCTTTGGAGGCAGTTTGAATGAGTTGTTTTCGCATGGGTGGAGGAGCTTTGGACAGGACAGACAACATGTCCCAATGTTTGACTAAACGAGGAGGCAGTCCTTTCCTTTTCTTTCCTTTGGGAATAGAAGAAGGATGTCTTTTTTGGGTGACATCTTTGTTTGTTGATTCCGGGACACACACCAAAAATACACTAACGTCGATGACTTGTGACACAGCCTTTCATCCTTTTTTTGGAGGTGTGTGTGTGTGGGGGGGGCTATCGCTTCGTCATAAAGGTGACGATGTGTTTTCCAAAATCGCCAAAGAATCCTCTTCTTTGTCGGCTCCTCTTTTTCTTTGGACGAGTGTGTCTTTTCTGCGGGTGACGTCGATGTTTGGCTAAGCGTTTTTTCGCATGACGAGACTGTCTTTTTCTTTTTACTTTCTGGACAGGAGAACGACGATGAGGTGACATCTTTTGGTGCACAACATACACTAAAGTCCATGGTTTCACATGCGTCCTTTTATCTTATTTTTTTTTCATGCCGTACTTAGCTGCATTGAGTATCTGACCTACCCACTCCCTGGGAAAGATTCCTCCTCTTTGGTGACTTCTTCTTTTCTTTGGACGAGTGTGTCTTTTCTGGGGGTGACGTCGATGTTTGGCTAAGCGTTTTTTTGCATGACGAGACTGTCTTTTTCTTTTTCCTTTCTGGACAGGAGAACGACGATGAGGTGACATCTTTTGGTGTACAACATACACTGACATCCATGGCTCGACATGCGTCTTTTATCTTATTTTTTTGGAGCCTGTCCTTTACCCTTGTGACAAACTTATCGGCTATCTTATCGAATTCAAGGAAAGGGCCAAAGAAACCTCCCTTTTGGTGGCTTCTCCTTTTCTTTGGACGAGGGTGTCTTTTCAGAGAGTGTCGCCGATGTTTGACTAAGCGCTTTTTAGGATGACGTGACTGTCTTTTTCGTTTTCCTTTTCCTTTTTGGACCGAAGAAGAAGAACGACGATGGTAACGGTGTACACTTCTTGGAGGGGACATCTTTGGGCGTGCAGCAGCACAAAAACACTGATCCGTATTGTTTGCCTCAGGTCTTTTTTTATACTGGAATGCGTCGCCACTGATTGTCTTTACGTCGTATCAACTTGATGACAGGCAACACACGTCGTGGAGGAGTTCGCAACGGACTAAATTGGGACAGTTCTTGCTTGGACAAATCCAGTAAACTCTGTAACACACCCGTTCTCTCTTGGACTTTGATTTTTGGGGCAGGTACTTTGTGAGCAGCGGCCACTGCCGCTAAAGAGGAAGAGGGTGTCACCGCTGGAGGAGAAGTTTTTGGAGACACTCTCTTGCGAGTAGAAGCTGTTTTCTGTGGACTTTTCTTTTTCTTTTTCTGAGGCTGTGACCTGGCCTTGACACCGTTGCTCTTTTTCTTTTTCTTCTGGGCACGTTTGGGCGTTGCTTTTTTCTTGGGGACGACTTTGGGAGCATTAGGATCCCATTTTATGAGGGAACGAATGATGACACCTCCTAGAGAACCGCTACCTCCAGGCTTCAAAATGATTTGCTTTTTGGTTTGAGTGTCGATGCGAGGATCGGCTAGTTGCGTCAAGGCGCCTTTGTTTCTCTCAAAACAACGTTTGGTTTGATGTGGAATCTGAATGATGTCTTGCAGTAATTGACGTGCTGTCACCGTAAACCATTGTAAGACTTTTTTGAGACTAGCTTCTAAGACACGAGCACGTATTTGTGGATTTTTTTCGCGACTGATACCGTACAAGGCACGAATCAATTTAATGGGAAGATGAGAGTGAAAGGACGTCGTGTTGAAGATGTGTGAGACAGAGTCAAAGTGACCGAGGTTTTTATAGATTTTTTTGGTGATTGTGATTAAGTCGACGAAGGGGACATGTACACGACAGCCGTCCGTCTTGTTACCAGTGGTGAAACAGATGGGTACGAAATCGCAAATAATCGGCAGTGGTGGGTTTTAAATCCACGAGTAAATAAGCGTGTGGGGTTTGAGTGGTATCGTCGGACGTATTTGTCAGCCAAGGCGTCCCTAACTGTTTGGCTAAGACTTGTACTTGCGATTTATCTCTAGGGCTTTTAAACAACACCACATAATGAGCATTGAGACTGATGGTACGATGGGCTTTACTTTGTTGAAACAAATTTTGGGTCATGTAAATGACACTGGCATTACTATGATGCCCTTTGCGTGTAAACCAGAGTTTAATTTCTTCTTCGTCTTCTCCTAACATGTCGTCAAAAATGACCAAATGAGTTTGACTAGGGTCAGACACGATCCCGTCGTCCTCGCCAGGAATGCCTTCCACAAAGACGATGGAATCGCCTTGACTTTCTCGCAGAAGGCTGTACGCCGATTGCCACTCTTTGTAACACCACACGATGCTTTGAGTGGGACGATCGATCAAATGATGTTTATGTTCGATCAAACGTCTGACAAATTCGGTTTTGCCTGAACCGCTCGGTCCGGCAATGAGCATGTTAAAGGGATAGCGAAGATACAAGGCCTCCCAACTAGTCCGATCTACGTGTTCGTCAATGACTTTGATAGTGGAGGAAGAAGGAGCAGAGACAGTAGTGGTAGCCATAGTAGTAGTGAAAGGAATGTCACTTTTGACACGAAGACAGACAAGACAAGAGTTTTTATACTTTTTTCAGGACACGTTTATTGTCATCATTGAAAGTGAACAACACGAAAGACAAAAATACATAAAAGCCAAATGGCTAAGTACATGAATAAAAGAAACATCAAAACGATCATAGTGGAATATAAACAAGTCTCTGTACAACATTTGTGATGATCAAGAAGTGAAATCGTAGGGGTACTGTGTAATGTTCTGAGAGTCTCTACACTCCTTGGCACAATCAAACAAGAGTCCTTCCGGAATGGCCTTTCAGGGATGTCGATCACGGTCCTGTCCTGAAGAGAGTGGTTTTCCTCGGTAACGACTTCTTCTTCTTCTTCTGGCACTGTCACTAACACTGGTTTAAAAGTTACTTTTTTCACGGAACGTTTTAATTTTTTAGGATTACAAATATTTGGCATAGTGTGCCACTTCTTTTTTCCATGCCTCAAACCCCCAACCTTTCCAGTCACGTACATCTTTTCAGTGAGGGTTAAGTCACAAACTACACACACGTCGTCGTACACATCTGCAGTGCCTAAAAGTTGACGAATCTTGTTTTCCCGTAGAGGTTGAGAAGTATCAAGATGAAAGCACAAAGCTTTGAGCAGAATGAGTCTCTCGTGTACATTTAAAGGGACCACTTTCATGCTTTTTGGAGTGGTAGGTACTGTTCGTAAAGAATCCGCAAGGAATCAGCTGGTAAACGAAATCCCAGAAAGCAAGTCACTAAGACACACATTACACGTCGACCCCAATTCAACGGACACAGTTCTCGTAATAGGTGTTCGTAATCCTCCACTGTTTGAATAGTGTCATTGATTTCCTTCCACGGAATCTGTTGTATCACGAATGATAAAGGTCGTGGCGTAGTAGTCTGTTTTTATTCCTCTTTTCTCTTACCTCAATCACTTCTCCTAGAGCGAAAGTAATGAACGTAGTGAGTAATTTCTGACCACTGCCATTCCAGGAAACGGTCAAGAATGTCAATAAAATCTTCAAATGTAAATGGTCTAAAGCGAAATAGTAGAACGAACGCACCATTGATCCAGAGAAATCGGACTTGTTTGTTGACTTTGGTCAATTTCCTCTTGTGAATTTCTCGACACAAAAGTTCTACAGTCACTAAGTGAGATTTGGCTCTGGCAAGTCCCTGCCAAATGTCCTTGTAGATCTTCTCTTGCAATTCGATTGGTAATGTTTGAAGATTATTTTCTACATCGGGTTTAAATACTTGTCTATGGGTTGTCCAATGTTTGACTCCCAGCCCCGTAGCTTGTTTCTTACACGACATGGCAGGCCCACTTCAATGACGAGGTCCCACTAAAGGTAGGTAGTGACAATCTGGAGACCATCGAGCATGTTCCAGGTAAGCGCAATCTTTCTTCCCCCACGCTTGAAGTGACACACCGCAACTGAAGCACTTGACTTTATCCCTTTCGCCCAAGTAGATAAATCCAGCTCTAGCTAATTCTTCGGGGGTAGGTCCTCCCAGATATTTTGGCCATTTTCCTTGAAGGGTTTGGATCCGACTTTCAAAGTCACAGTATTCTGGCAAACGCACAGGGAACGAATATTCGTTTTTCACAGGTTCATTTCGATGAGGGTACGGTGAAATATGCAGGAGCCTGCTCAGTTTTACATGACATCCGTAGGGTGGTAGTCGCATGGTTTCATTAGGATGACATCCACCATGAAAACCAGTAAAGTGAAAAGGTGTGCGATAACGAGTGGCATCGCTTTCGCATCCATCAGGTTTGACACGCACAGCATCACTTTCCATGGTAGGAATGGTAGTAGTAGTAGTTATAGCAAAATTCCCATGATGATGTGGTACTGAATCGCTAAGGTCATAGCGTACAGCACCCCTACCATCGCAAGGCACAGCATCGTACTCGAGTTTACTCTTGCTGGATAATTGCTGTTTGAAAGGATTCATTTTTTTCTCGCTTGGCGTTTGTAGTGACAATGAACTATCAGTCTTGAATGTTGTCCCTTTTCATATGTTCGCGAATATCAGTGTGACCGTACGGTAAAGTAAAGTGATTGGGAAGCCGTACTCGCTTCTGGTACACGATTTGATAGACTTTTTCCAAGGGGCGGCTAACGATTTGGTGTGTGGGTAAACGTACAATCTTGTGCGGTTCGTGTTTGGTCACTTTAAAATTTCCATCCTCTCCAGACTGCAAGGCTTCTTTCAAGACGCCAAAGTTTATCAGTTGACTGGTGCGATAATTGAGAGTCAATCCTTTCACTTTGCACTCCGTGTACACTTCTCCTTGACGGTCACGGTATTCGTAGCCGTAATTTTTGGGACCGCCACTTGCAAAACTTAGAATCTTGTCGTCGGGATGCTCGTCCGTCCAGGCTCCTAAACGGTCTCCTTCGATGACAGGGTGAGGTTGACCCAGGCAATCGATGTAGATGCAACTGTCCGTGTCAAAATACAGCACACGATCTCCTAACAGTTCTAAAGCTTCGTACAGTTTTAAGCGAGCATGGGCTGTCACGTAAGCCGCAATGATGACATTTCCAAATTCGTCGGCTTCTACAAAGTCCAGTTCTTCTTCGTAATTGACTAAGATCAAGTCCTCACGAAGGACGTCCACGTGTTTCATGTATTTGGTTTTGTCTTGAATCATCTGAAAGTAGCGGGAAGGTTCTGTCAGATACTCCGTCTTTGGTAAACACGGTTGTTGTGCCATTTTGCCCCACAAACAATTCACTTTGGCAAACGATCGCCTTCCTTCGTTTTTCTCGACGTGGTCTAAAGGGATGCCTTCCTGCTCCCAGTATTTCTCTTTAAATTTCTTTTGGTCTTCTGGAGTGTGACAGCAGGAAGGATAGCCGCTAGCTTCTTGTTTCAGTTTCAAAAAGGCATTCACGTAGTCTGCAAAAATACCTTTCTGAGTCTCGTCGCCCTTGTGGTATTTTTCTGTCTTGGGAAAGTGGTAAATTTCGTACACTTCTAACAATTGATATCCCAAGTCCAGAGCTTTAAGCAATTCCACACTGACCCACGTTCCCGTCAAGGAGCGTTCTTCCTGAGTGTGCTGACAAGGGTAGTCTTGGTTGCACGTTTCGGCACAAGTACGACACAAGGGAAACATCAGTTTTCCTTGGCAATGATGTGGTAAAACGGGATGGTACAAGTACGTGTGAGGCAAGACTTTACATTTGATCAATCCTTCGTATTGTCGAATATTGTCCACGTCAATCTGTTCCGTCAGCAATTGTGGGTGCCCTGTGAAAAAAGTGACAATATTTTGCACACGTACGGATACAGAGAACACACGTCCAACTATTTGATTTCTTCTCCTTCTTCTTCGTCAGCTTGGTATAGCAAACAGGTGGCATTCGTCCGTCCTCCGTACAAACTGTCCCTTGGGTTTAGTGGGTCCACCAGCTTGTAACTTTCCACGATGCGCTTAAACTCGGGATCGGTTTTCAATCGCTGATCGTACTCGTGTTCCCACATTTCTACCACTTGGTATCCTTGCTCTTCTAACTTCAAGCGTCGCTGACAAGTGGCCTCGTACAAGTCTTCCATGGTGCGTTGTAAAAACTGATTTTTAGTGTTACGTTGAGGGTAGCAGATAGGACATCCGTGAAATAAGCACTCGTTAAACTCGTACACGATCTTGGGGTTTTCCAAGTCCCAGCCATCTACTGAATACCTTCCGATGGCTTTTTCGCCTCCTCCGTTGCGAGCGTGTTGGTTCAATTTGTCTTCCATGTCACACAAGTAATGTAACCAGCGTAGGGCTTTGACCGAGTATTGACGTTTGACAAAATTGGTTGTTTGAGGACTGATGACAGCTAGGGTGTTTTCGGGCATAAATCGTTGGTGATACACTAAGGAACATGCTTTGGCAATGGTGCAGGCTTCTTTCAAAGGATCGATCCCTCCGTGTTCCATGAACAGTTCTCGAAATTTTCCACAGCAACGCCGTAAAATGTCTACGTCGGAACGACAATATTTTAACATTTCTTCCTGAAAGTCGAAAGGGTCCGAAGCGTGAGTCTGGTACCAAGCGTAGAAAGCTTCTCGTTGTTCGGTACGCATGTTGTCGGGGTCGTAGTAGTGAGCCTCAGGCAAATGGGGTAGAACGGTGTGTTGATCGGATTCGGTATTGAAAAAGTGCGGAATATAGCCTTTGGCCATTTCTGTCATTCCAAACGTTTTAGGCATGCGACTCAAAGGCATGGCCAAGTAACTCATCGAATCTTTAAACTGCACTTGACCCACTTGCATGGAAATGGTTTTGGCTTCGTTCAAAGTCACTTTAGGACGTTCGGTACTTTGTTCCGTATAGTATCTCAACAGAAACGGTCCATCGTATCCCGAGAAATTGTGAGCCATCACCATAGCATAGCATGACAATCTCCATAACGTTCGATGTCTTCTTGACTCCACGTTTCGTCAATAGGGTTTAGGATCCATTGGGCGAAATCGGCTAGCGTGTTCGGTCCTCGAAAGATTTTTTCACGTCCTCCAGGAATCTTGCTACAGTGAGGGTAATGAGCCAAGATAGGCTTTTGGATGCACTTCTCACACGCTCGATGAGCCACGCAGAAATTAGGAATGTGAATGCCAGTCTCTTGCATGCATTCGAAATCTAAAAGATGAAATGGCCTTTCTTCTGGTCATTATCTTCTTCTTCATGTTGGGATTGGTATTTTTGAATGTAGCATTGGTGTTCCAAGTCCACGATTTGGTGACAAATGTGACATCGTTTCTTTCCTGAACAGACGTGCGCCTTGGCATTATTGGTACGTATGCCTTGTCCACAAGTAGGGCACAATCTCAGGAGTTGGCAAGCACAATTCCGCTGTGAACGTTGCGTCTTTAGATGTTATTGGTAACAGGCAGGGCTGACAAACGTGCGCTGACAAGTTGGGCAATGCACTCGTTCTTATCCTTTGTCAAGACAAGGCTTAGAGGCTAAACATCCCTCACATTTCGATCCGCAATGCTTGTGTTGCTCTCGATTGTTACAGCCATAGTCACATTTCTCACAGTAATAACTGAATGACAGGAATGCAGTGATACTGGTAATGGCATCAAAATATTCATCGTGATGATAGACCTGAATGTATTTTCCGTCTTTGAAATCTTTGCCTCGAAACAACAGAGGTCAGCGCACTTCTTGAGGGTGTACTTTCAAGGTGTAGCATGGAGCCAAGACGCCTTGCAACTTTTGCATTTCAGGAATGCCGCAGGGGGTGTCTTTGGATATCCCCGCTTGCTGTAACAGGAGTTCTGCTTCTCTTTGTTGTTTGGTTCGATTCGATCGTCGAATAGTTTTCCAGGCTCTTTTCCATTCTGCCGTGTCGTTCTTGTCGGCATACGTTCGTCCCACCACGATCGCGCGGGCTAAGCACATCTGGTCTTGAATGTTGTTAATTTGAACGATGCTGCGCTTGATGCTGCGAAGATTGTCTACCAAGATCACCATTTTGCGTCCCGTCCCTTGGGGAAGAAACACGTGGGTCATGAACAGTGTTGCTTTTCCATCGGTGATGTGAAACTTGTCATTGGATTGCTGCAAGTGTTGAATCTTGTCCATGACTTTGGAAGGTGTCAATTCTGCTGGGCTGTTAAACTCGATCCAAACGGGGGACTTCAAATTGTCGTGATGAATGGAAAGTCTCAAGCGATCGTCTTCTTTGGCTTGACATTGTCGTTTCAGTGTAGTTAACAAAGAATCCCACACATCAGTGATGAACCCTTCTGCTTTCTCCAACGGTACGTCGGACTTGAAATCTTTAAACTTCACCGAGTACGTGTAGGCCGTAGTTCTAAATTTTCTGGAGGAGCGTTTGTCCGTTTCTCGAATGTGGTAGTACTTTTCAGGGTTTACTGGTAGTGATGGACTTTGAGTGTAGACTCTCTGGGCCTAGATTCTGGTTCACTCATCTCATCTTCAAAATCTCTGGCATGAATTTGAGCCAAGACTTCAGCTTCTGTGCGAGGCGATAAATCACGTTTCTGCCTCTTACTTTCTTCTCCTTTCTTTACGAAATGATGCGATCGTTTCATCTTGATTGCAAAAAGTCAAATGACTACATTTGAAACGCCATGGACCCCTATATATCCATGTCAGACCAGTGTATATATAAAGGGATGGTGCCTTCCCTCTCAGTATTCATTTTGCTCTCAAGCCGTTCAACACGATGGAAGAACCCACACAAATCGAACTTCTGATTAGAGCTTTGCGAGGTGTCATACGAAAGTTTTCTTCAGACAAGCCGACGGACTACTCTCCCTCCTTTCGAGATAAAAGTCAAGATACTTGCTATATCTGCCAGAACAAAGGGCATTGGGCTACAGAGTGTCCCGACCGTCAAAAAAGCAAGACCAGTGTCAGAAGAGACAAAAGTCAAGATACTTGTTATCATTGTAAAGAGAAAGGACATTGGTCTTAATAGTGCCCTAAGAAACAACAGGAGCAGGAGGAGGAAGAAGAAAAAGAGGTGCCCTCGGCCAAGAAGGAACCCCGTCACGTTCAGAAAGAGAAGACAGAAAAGAAAAGAAGACGAGAAAAATGTGAGGAAGAAGAAGAAGAGGAAAAAAGTGTAAAAGTGAAGAAAATAAGAAAACAGAGAGAGTGAAAGAAACAAAGACACAGAAGAAGTCTATGAACTTTTTAAAAGTGTTGTGTTGTGTTATGTTGTGATATTGAATTGTACAAATTTGTACCAGAATAGACCAGACTGAAAAAACGTAAGTGTCTCTTGGTTTTGATTGTTTAGAATAATAAGGACCTACACTCATACACTCACAACACGTACATCATAGGGTTATAGAAGGGATTTTGAGTTTTAATTGATTTTGGCAAAATGAATAGTCACTCTTTTCGAGAGTATTGGGTAGCCCTGAAAAGGACTGTTGAGTGTTTGTTTTTTTCCTTAAAACAAACTCAGGAACGAGAATCAATTCGCTTTAACTGTCTTAAGCCTTTGCCACGGCCAAGGCCTACTTGTGGACTTGCTCCTGTCAATGATTTAGTAGAAATCACTAGGGGTGGTATCTCTGGTGTAGTCACAGGGTTAGGTTGTTTGGCTCGGGAAGGTCTTTTTCTCTTGGGTCGTAATAAAGAAGTCTGATACATTTGTTTCAGACTTCTTAACTCAGCCAAAATGTCCAAGAGTACCGTTACCGTTTGACTTTCACTGTTCTCCTTCTCTCCTAGCCTTTGTTTCTTCTCTACTGCTTCTTCTTCCTGTCGTTTCCTTCTTACCTCTTCGTCTTCTCGCTGTTGCTGTTCAAGGAGAAATGCTTGTTCTGCCTCTTTCTGCTGCTGTAAAAATTTCTCGAATTCTTCTTTCTGTCTTTGTTTAAAATCTTCGACGTTTGGTAAAGAAGCAGATAGTGGCAAAGGTACTGGTACCGGAACAAATTCTTGCGAAGAAGAGAAAAAATCTACTTAATCCCAGTTGAAATCATCCTCTTCTGGAAGTAGCGCTGTGTTAACTTTGGTAGCCACTGCTATGCCATCGCTTTTCGTCTCCACAGCCGGTGCACCCCAATTCATCGTCTTCTTAGTTTCCGTCATGTTTCACAAAACAATGTCGCATCGATTCACTGCGCACAGACGCTAGCGCACCTATATAGGGAATGTAACGTCACAGGTAGCTCTCTTCGGATTGGGATTGGAAGCCAGACTCCGCGATGTGACTGAATTTTGTAACGCGTGTTGGGATTGGTGAACAATTTCAATCCGTTTCGACCCGGTCTTCCACTATAAATAAACGCGGTTCACTTCATTCCCTTCACCTGTTCTCGTCACAAAGATGTGGACCAACGTTGATTCGTCTACTTTCGTATCGTCGTTGTTTTTCCGTACGGACTTACCCATATATGTCAGATCAGCATGGAGAATCGTTAGGATCACCGAGACAAGCATTTGGAAAAGAAGGACTTATGTAGAAAGACAAGGCTGTCTGAAGAGAGTTCTGGTTTATGGACCAGAGACTAGACGAAGTTTGAGGAAGAGAAGAAGACCTATGCGATACCCTCTATGTTAACGGAATGGTGTTAACATAACAAACAACGGCTCTTTTCAGGGCCACTTCATTGCCTCGAAAAGATATTAATTCTTTCTTGCCTAAAAAAATTTTTTATTCGATTTTATAATTTTTGTAGATATTTATTCTCTCTTTTCCCTAAAAAATTTGTTTAGTCGATTTTATAATTTGTGTAGGATAGATTATTGATGTTCATCAATCAATGGGAAAAAAACGAATATATAAAACATACTCTACTAAAACACGAACGCGACTGATTCGTGTTTGTCTATAGAAATGACACAGGTGGCATGACGTCACAGTACTACCTTGCTACATTGTTGCCAATGACCAGTAACGTGACGTCACCCTACCTGTTCCATTCCTTTTGGCGCTATACAGGCCCAGCGTGTGCTAGTCGCTATACAAAATTTCCATTGGGGCTATAGTGCCCTAGGCTGTGGCTTCGGGCCTATAAATCTTGGGGCCATAGTGCCCCAGGCTGATTTTCCTTCTTTGACATGATGAGGGCCCTAGTACCCCACTACACTACTAATGTATCTTCTAATAGGTGGTCAAAACTGACTGTCGATTGCAATGGACATGACCGACGTAGAAAGAATGAACATATTCCAAAGCAAACTGTACGCAGCTTAGAAAGAATCTTTTTATCTAGTATATATAGGTGGGAAGCTACATATAGCATTTACTTTTCTACCATCGGAGGCAACGTCAACAGTTGTTAATTTTTCGCATCTTTTTTCTAAATTCCATAATATATTCTTGTTGTACTTGGCATGAATCCCTTTGAAAAAGTAAGACAATTCATTCTGAGACATGTCTGCTGGTCCTTTTAACCTTCGCGTCAGGGTCGTAATCATAGGTCGTGCGTTGTGCTTTTGGTTCAAGTCTTTTTTATTGTGCTTATAGTTCCTAAACTCCTTGACAGATTCTCGTCATCTTTGGCATCAGTCGCTATGAAACTAAGACACTTCATTCCACGAAACACTCGTTTGTACCAATGACCTTAGAGTCTGTGACACTTTCATTGAATACGTATTTAAGGCTTCGGTTAAAGCCTTTTTCATTTTCCTATATTTCCTGAATCCCCTATATGGATTATTTTCATATCTAGGACAAATCATTATGAAATTAATTAAATTCCTCATGCGATGCTCTCGATTGCCCATATGACCTTGGTATCAAGGTCGTTATCAAGGTCGTTGTCATAAAAATTTGCGTTAAGGTATTGATTAAAGGTTTTCATTTGCTTATACTTTTTTTCAAATCTGTTCGTGGATTTTCTTCATATTTGGACCCATCACTGTGAAGCTAAGACACTTCATTCTGCGATACTCTCAGTAACCCCTTTGATTGATTGTGCTGTCAAGGTCACTGTCAGATATAATGTGAGTTAAGTTATGTTAATGCTTTGTCGTTTTCATATATTTTTCCTGGAAACCCTTGGTCGATTTTCTTCTGTCTTTGAATGAATCGTGGTGAACGAAGGCAATTCACTTTGCGGCATGTTTTCCCAAACTTTTGATTATTGAGTTAAGGTAACACGTTTAATAGAAAGGCTTTGATTGTGAGCTAAACATGCAGACCCCTGTCTTCTTTTCAAACAAATGATGAAACAAATCATGGCTAGTGATGTCGATTTTGATAAAATTTGGAAAAGAAGATAATCTTAGGCATACAATGGCGGAAACTTGTTATGTACATTAGTTGAAAGACCACCATTTACGTTCATGAATTATTGCTGAAATGTCGGTTAAATGTATATACATCTATAGGTGAATATTCATGAAAAGAAAGATAAAACAAAAATGTCTTCTTGTTACACCTGAAAAATTAACCGCTGATATATGACATGAAATTACAAATGTTCAACACATCACAATGTCTGAATTTTGGTGATGTTGGCTCTTTAATCTTGTGAAGATTCTGGTTCATGGTGATGGTCGAAGTTTAAATTAGATGATTTTTAAAATGTATCATGTGCCCTAGTGTTGATCTATGTAGAATTAGTGATATACATAAACACCATAAAACAGATTACCGTATATACTCGCTTAAAAGGGGAATTCACACTGTACAGACCCAGATCTTCCGTCGCATAATGCGCTGGCAGATCCGGATCTGTGCAGTTTGTTTCGAATAATTAGTAGAACAAACAACATATACCCTGGTCTGCAGGCGCATTGTGCTATGGTAGTTCTGGATCTTTGTTGTTTGCAGTTTGACTTGACTTGTAGGCGAGTACATACGGTAAATATTTACTGATACTGTTTCAAATGGCCTATAATGGACTAACTAAATGTTGTTATAATATCCGATGTCAGCGAGCTAGCCGACTGTAGAAGTTTAAGTTTTGGATTCGGGAAATTAAAAAGTTACCTATTTCTGCAGGATTTAGAAACGTATGGTGTAATTAAGTTGTTAATGAAAACGATATAGTTTTATATATTTATCCAAACAGAGATGTATTTATATTGACATTCAAATATTAAACAGTAAAATAAATTAATTAGACAGATTAGGAGTTTGTAAAATAATTAAGCATCAGTTTGATAGAGAAACACGTCTAGATATTTATTTTAAAAAAAAAACAACAGGGAATATTAACTTCATTTTCTAAATTAAAGAGGCGGTTATCTGAATTTTTGAGTAAATACTGGAAGATATGATCATGCATTGTACCTGAAAAAGCATATGTTGCTTTTGCAATTCAGATGTTCAGACCAAACTGCATGGTAGATCTGTAGAGTATTTGAACATCAAAGAAGTCAGTTGTATTTACCATGGTATTTGCATTGACACTAGTCTGAAGACATAATTGTAATATGCTTTACAAAGTACAAGTAGCACCTTAGTTTCAGTTTGTAGATCTTGATTGTACTCGTTAGTATACAACAGACAGCTTCAATAGTGTGGTATTACAAACACTATATACGAATGTATATGCCTCGTTATACAGTATACATATTTCATCTTACCAACTTTTTTTCATTGTTAATGTTAATTGTAATATTGGCCAGTGGACATCATCCTCGAACTTTCTGATTGTAATATTGACCAGCGGACATCATCCTCGAACTTTCTAATTGTAATATTGCCTAAGGCCATGATATGTCTCGAAACTTTCTAATTGTAATGTTCGCCAGTGGCCATCACATGCCTCGAAACATTCTATTTCAAATGTGTTTTTGAGACAAACTATCCAGTGATATTGTTAATAATATTAGTGGAAGAAGGTCGAGGAGATGTTGTTGTTGGTGATGATTTATTATTATTATTATTATTATTATTATTATTATTATTATTATTATTATTATTATTTAGATCGAGTAGAGCTGCAGAATCGAACAGTGGTTGAAGAGCTTCATTGGAAATTTGTGGAGTGTTTTCGCTACCTGACACTGCAGCGTTTTCCAAATTTTGGACCTCGGTTCTCTCAGCTTATAAGTTGTTTAGTAACGATGAGAGATTTAAATGAGCAATTTCTCAAGACCACCGGAGAGATGAAGCTGGTCTGGCCAGTTGTTCAAAACAGTCCAATTGCATATGAAGTGTTTTTTAGTGAGTGAGCGGAAGAAGTGCTTTTCTGTGAACTGGCCGGGGAAATATTTTTCAGTGAATAAGAACATCCTTGTGTACAACTGTATGGTATCTGTAATTCGAGAGTCTTTTAAAAAGACTCTTCGCACGAGAATTTAACAGCATATGTAAAATTTATAAATGAATGATTTCATTTCAAAGAAAGGTTTTGTATATTATTTCTTTAGTGAAAGCGCGGTGAGTCTTAATTTATATAAAGCAAAACAATTTTGAACGTTATTAATGTTTCGTAAACGACGTGACCAGAAGAAATTTCTGGTACATAATATGTGTCCTTACAGTGCTGCTCCAGTGTCAGAACGTACGCATAATATTGGGCAGAATTTCTTACGTAAATAGTCCAGTGACCTAATGATACCCATTAAATGGACAGCACTTTCTTACAGTGCTGATCAAGTGTCCCAGTGATACCCATCGAATGGACAGCCAGTTTGTGCAGTACTGCTCCAATGTCCTTACGACACCAATTGAATGGACATGAATTTCTTTCACTACTGGTGCAGTATTTCAAGAGATACCCATTGAATGGACGAGAATTTCTTGCAGCATTGCCCCAATGTCCTTACGATACCTTTTGAATGGGCTGTAATTTCTTACAATGCTGATCAAGCGTTTCAAGGATATCCATCGAATGGACAGTCATTTCTTTTAGAAATGGCCTGTTGTCTAAACGATACTTACTGAATAGTCGGTCATTTCTTCCAGTACTGCTCTGACGTGTAAACGATACCCATTGAATGGGCGGTTATTTCTTAAAGTAACGCCCCATTGTCCCAAAAATGGCCATTGAAATGGCAGTAATTTCTATTAGTAATGCTCTGTTGTTCTAAAGATGGACATTGATTGGCAGTTAATGTTATGAATTACTTTTTCCAAGACTATTTAGAGTCCTAAATTAGAATATAATTCTTTGCCAGCATACATCAATAAGCCTCAGGATGATCAAAGATATAAAGTTATCGGTTCAAAAATCGGATCTTTCTCAAGAAGTTGTGTTGATCAAAATTATCAGAAATCTGGGATGCGGGGACATTATTTATTTTTTTCTATTTAATCTTTAAAGATTTTGTTTCTTAGATTTAGCATGTTGTACATGGTGGTTTACATCTTAGTTAATTTCCTTTTTCTTCTGCCAATAGCATTGGCTTAAATCCACCAACGCATTATACGTAGCAGATCGGTGTGTATTATTTTCTTCTAACATGAAAAATAATTAAAGCCAAAGTAAACTGACTTTAGCAGCTAATACAATATTGAAAATGAATTTTACCAGAGTAGACAATACCGGGTTCTGAAACTAAGTTGTTTTGTTTTGTTTTCGCTCTGTATTCTTTTCCAATTTACCTTTGCAGTCTAGGAAGTGAAAATGAGAAAATAGAGCTAGCAGTCTTTTGAGAGATGCGCATCTGAAGAAACACCAACCTGAATGCACTATAGCCTAAATACCACCCATCAATCATACACCAAGATAAAAGGAGTTAGAAGTTCTTTTTAAAATACCTATGATATACAAGATCCTTTTATATAACCAGGATAACCAGTGAAGAAAACTTGGGAAATTCTTTCTCTTTAGAAGTCGAACGCTATGCAAAATGCGAAACTGTAGAGCGGAACCTTATGCGTGTACTGACTGGCATTTTGCGTGTACCAACTGCAAGTATCTACATATAGAAAAGAAGTACATGCAGATAACAACAACTATTGCGTAACGTCATGGAAACGTTTTACATTTAGGGCACAATACGCGTTCTGCGCCTGTGTAAGGAAAGCGGTTCTGCGTTGCGTAGAATATTAATTTCTTTGATGAATATCGAAAGTATGTTTAAAATCATGTTTTTGTTTATGGAAGAAATTTCTTCTCAGAATGGTTTGATTTCATTTTCCTAATTTTTGCATTCTTTACTGTGCCGCTCCGATGGCCTAGCGGTTAGAGAGTCAGCCTCGGATGCTGGAGGTCGCAGGCTCGATCCCCAGCCGAGTCATACCAAAAACGTATAAAAATGGTACTAACAGCTGCCTTTCATGGCGCTCAGCATTAAGAGGTTAGTACTAGGACTGGTCGGCCTGGTATCAGGATAATGTGACTGGGTGAGACATAATGCTACATGTCTGCGGCATGATGCCCCAGTGCTAGACATTATTGTAATCTGTCACACTGTAGACATCGTAGTGATATGACTGAACAATTGTTAAAGCTACGTTATAAATTTAAATCACACACACACACACACACACACACACACACACACACACACACACACACACACACACACACACACACACACACACACACACACACACACACATTCTCTACTGAAGTACTGGTATTGAGTATATCATGACAGAAACTGCGCAAGGAGAACTGCTAATATTTTTCAGCTGGGCCATTTACACGAAAGACAAACCGCTTCGGTGGCCTAAGTGGTTAGAGCGTCTGCCTCGGATGCTGGAGGTTGTGGTCTCGAACCCCAGCCTTGTCATACCAAAGACTTATAAATATGGCATTTGCAGCTGCCTCGATTAGCGGTCAACATTTAGAAGTTAGAGTTAATACTGGTCTGCCTGGTGTCAGCATAATGTGACTGGGTGGGACATGATACTACGTGTCTGCGGCAGGATGTCCCTGTGCTAGACATCACCGTAAACTGCCGAACTGCAGACATCGTAGCGATACCACTCAAATTGTTAAAGCTATATTAAAAATCCAACACACACACACACACACACACACACACACACACACACACACACACACACACACACACGCTCACACACAATAATACCCGTTACCATACGCCTAAGCTGAGTTGGCTGTTAATGTGTTGAATCAAACACTGTAATCCCTTGAATTGTAGGCATATTATGCGATCGCAGAACTATGTTCAAATTTCAAGTGATCGTAAATGTGCGTTTGCTGTTCCCCTCCCCCGATCCCACCCTGGACCCAGCTCCAGGAATATCGTTGGGGGGTGTGTGTTCACAAGTAAAGTATATGTCAAATTGGTCATGTAGGCGCCTTTGCTAAAAATGAAATTAAATGTTAATTATTGTTCTAAAATTAAATACTAATGATTATCCAAATAAAGTTAATAATTGCCATTCCGTGATATGTGTTATCAAAATTCTTAAAGATTACACCCATTGATGAAATAGTCGGTTCTGAGGACCTTCATGACCTGTATGATTTATACTGTGGACAAGAGGGCCTATGGGTTCGAACTCCTGGTGGGCACAGGGGGATAAGCTTCAACATTTTAAGCGTTTCCAGGGCATACTTGTTATTCTATTCACTAATGTCATTACCACGTGTGTTTATGTGCTTATTAAGAATAAATGTAAATGAACAAAGCCTTTTTATTCGTGCTTAGAATATTGTAGTTCCTATAATTGAATTATTCAGCATTATTAGAGTTTTAGACAATGTCAGGATGAGCTTAAGACTCGTGACGTTTTGCATTTTAACGGGTAAAGAACGATATATTTAAGGTATTTCTGGTGGTCAAGAATGAGGTTTTTATGCATTTCAGAAGTGTCTGGATGAGCTCAAGAATTAAATTTTGCGTTTTGTAGATAAAGAATTATATGCTTTTCGTGATTACATGATCTAGAAAGACATTATTTTCTCTTTAAAGGGTGTCTGGTTGAGTTTAATCGTCATGTTTTTTCGAGTTTCAGCATGGTAACTAATGATATATAATGATATAGTATTTAGGGAGTCTAGAATGATATCTTTGCACTGTTTAAAGAACCATATGCTCATAGTGTTTCTTGGGTCGTTTAATGAGGTACTTATAGCTTTTTAAGTGTCTGGAATGACAAGCTTGGTCGAGCTTGGGATGATGATGTTCATAGTGTTCTGGAGTATTTTAATGATCCATTTAATTGTTTGTTGTTGAGGCCTCTAATGATGTTCTTATAATGTTTAAGAGGCCTTTAATGAGGTACTTGTAGTGTTTGTAGGCCTTTAATGAGGCACATATGGTTTTGTGGAGGTATTTATTGAGTACCAATAGCGTTTTAAATGCCTTTAATGGGGTGCTGATGGAGTTTTAGAGGCCTTTAATAGGGTACTTATAGTGTTGTAGAGGCCTTTAATGGGGTAATTATAGTGTGGTAGAGGCTTTTCATGAAGTACTTGTAGTGTTGTAGAGGCCTTTCATGAAGTACGTATAGTATTTTAGAAGCCTTTAATGAATTACTTGTAGTGTTTTGTGTTTAGAGGCCTTTATTAAATTACTACTAGTGTTTAGAGGCCTTTGTTATATTACTTCTAGTGTTTAGAGGCGTTTAATTAAGTTATAGATGCTCAAGATTGTGTTTTTTAACATTTGTGTGTCTGGGGTGTGTGTGTATGTGTTGTACAGGGAAAAGAATTACATACTTGCAGTATTTAGACGGTATAGATTCTAGGATGATATGCTTGGAGGGGCTCTTAATGATATTGTATAGTGTTTTGGTACTAAAATAATATTTTATACTGTTGTGGCTATAAAATGATATTTTATAGTGTTTTAAAGACTCTAACTGATATCTTTGTAGTGTTTCAGAGACGTGAGAATAAAATGTTTAACAAAAATATTTTTAAAAGTATTTTTGGAAAGTACAATATATATATTTTAGAGAGTCAGAAATATATATTTATTGGTTTGTTGCCTTTGAAATAGATTGTAATGTATTTTAGACTGGTATATTTTAAAAGTAGATTTCTAAGAATTTTAAAATATTTATTTTCCTTATATGGAAATTGAAATACGTATGTTTCAGAGACTCAGGAATATATTTTAGTGACTTAGATGCCTTTAAATTTAGAGAGGCATAAATGGTATATTTTCAAATCCTCTTTTGGATAGGTTTGACATATACATAATTTTTATTGTAACAAATTTCTGGATTCATTGTAATTTATCATTACAAATGTATTTCAGAGTATTACACTTCCAAAAGATTTTTAAAAGTTTTGTTCAGAATTTTCGAGAGATTTTAAAATGTTGTCAGAAATTTTGTTATATTTATTCCAGAGGGTAAAGAATGTTATAAAAGGAAGGCAGATTCTCCTATACGAAATTTTAAAATCAAAATGTTTTTTCATTAGATTTTCCTAATGAATAATTTTCAGGAATCATAATTGATATTTCCAGTGTCCATTATTGTAAGTACTTACAATATTGTAACACATCCATTTATTATTATATGCTCATATTTTGTCTCCGTTAACTTTACATTGTCAAAATCGTGAAACATTTTACGACATTTGACACCTTCATATTGTACGCACGTGCACGACACGTGTGCCCAATAGTAGTATAGTGTAGTAGTAGACGCTTTACGTTTTGGTTGATTAAATTTGTTTCGTGGAGTGTCACATACCAGCTGCTTTACAATATTCCGCGATAACTTTTTTGATACAATGTTTCCGATTTAGGCCAGCGATAGACGCCAGACAGGTCATACAATTGCTGGGGTCCCTACAAATAGCATGCAAGTGACAAGGCATAAGCGTGTCTTCTTTATCTGGTAATAAGAATGGCAAAAAATATACTTACAGTTTTATATCCTGAATTTCCTCAAAATGTACTTTCTTAGTTTATATTTTCCCATACAAATGCAGTAACCTATAATTGCTGCAGGTTTAAGGGCTAAGGAGTAACTTCAAGTAAATTACACAGAGTAATCTTATTCATATTATAAGTGAAAATATTAAAATAAAATTTAACTAACTGCTAACTTCATGATATTTAGATTTTTCCTCTATGCATAATTTGACCCCATTTTCTATAATAACGTCGTTTGCATCAAGAGGTGACAGACCTGTTTTTATTAATTTTGTCGAACCCAGTTTGTTTATTATATCTTTTTATGGAATACATAGTCTACTTCATTTCTTCTGTTCAAATAATGACTTCTTATACAGTGCATTATTTAATTCCTTTCCAACCACAGAATTTTTATGATCAGTCATTAGAGAGTACATTTTAAGTCGTAATCGGACAAATTATTTCACTCGCCTTCCATTAACCTCATCTTTAAATTTAGCGACAAGTTTTTATTAGTTGTAGTATACAAAGTATGGTTGCCTTGGTAATCGCTTATATCATACAGTGTGATATTCTTTGTCATATGATTGTAATATTTGCTGCAGTAGATTCCAGTAAAGACTATCAGTGTTTGTATTTAATAATTCAAGGCTATATTTGTATGTAACTTTTCAAGTTATTAAAAGCCGTACATGAGTAACTTGCATAAACCTAACATCAACTGGCATGAGTCTGTTAAGCATTCATTTTGTTTTATGTTTACGAAATGCTACTAATTGCTCATTTGCTCATTAAATATTGTTCTGTGTCGGGTATTAATCTTTTTATTTTCTTAATTTCATCGTGCCTAACTAATTAGATATTAACTCTATTGCTTAAGTTCTCCATTTTATTGCCAATACTAAGATAATTTCTTGATTGTTATCTAATATAGTATTTAGTTGGTAACACGGAGCCATCCATTTATCTTTGCTAAACTCTAGTGCTCCATGAACTTTTGTACTTTCATACCAAGTCTGGAGTATAATTTTAGGTTCTTATAATAAGCTATATATTTCCCTCTCATTCATTAAATTGGTACTAATTTATCACAATTAATACAATTTCTGTCTATATTTTATGATAATTTAATAATATATCCTTTTGATACCATCGAAATACCACTCCTTATAAAATTTTCTACAAATAAATGCATAACAGTATCTGTTAAAAATTCCGATGTTGCTTTGGTTGTTTTTAATAATGCATCCCAAGGTATGTCAGGACTATTGTATTGATGATCAGTATCTAAACCATCATGTTTTGCAGCCATATTTATAAAATTTTCAAAAACACCAGCAACTAAGAGAGCATCTGTTTTTAAATAAAATCATGATATTCACCAAAGTTATTAATTTTAGATGTTTTCAAAAGTAACAATAACATTGTTCAGAATAAATATAGGTCATAGGTCTATACATTCAATACAAACAGATATATTTATAATTACATTAAGCAACACTCAGGCTTAGGTAACTGAATTGAGTTATAACGACAACGAGTCCAGATGCACACACAGACCAACACAGGTATGAATGTATGTATGTATGTACGTACGTATGTATGTATGTATGCATATGGAGACCGACAGATATAACATATTATCAGTATCACGTATCGAAATTTACACTGATTTGACAGGTATGAAAACAATAGGCATATATAGTTTGATCCACTCCTGTCTCACTGCTAAGCAGTTTAAAAATGCATATATAATGTAAATAGAAATAATCAATTTTATCCATAAATCTTTATAATATGGAGATTTTTGCAATAAAGTGAAAGTCATTTTCTATTTCGTAAATGTCATCCCGATGACAGTACGTATAAATATATTTCGTCATTTTAAGTAGTATTTCTTCTTTCTTTCAACCTGCTGCTACCGTACATGGCTAAATCCGAACTTAAACAGAAATTAAATGATTTAGTCTACTTCATCTAGTGCTTTCAGAATTTTATAACATGCATATGGATTACGATATTTTACATGTTGTCCAAATCGTGTTGTATGAGCATAATCTTCATCTGATAATCCAGATTTATTTAATGAGTAGAAAGATTCTTTTTCTGATAACTTAGTTTCTTAACATTTTTCTTATATTTTTCTCAAGAAAGAAAATATAGCCAACAATTTTAAGTAAATTCAACAAGCAATTTATTTTATAATATACAAAGTAAAAATTCAATAATCACTTCTAGTATTGTGAATTAAATCCCATATAATCATAAATGTCCTATCACAAGTCCACAATTATAGAACGTTTCAAAGTAATTACAATAGTCTTGGCTGTCCTGATATAACAAAATAATGTTTTTTGAATGAGTTCACAATAATCAAAAGTAGTGTGTATAAATCTAAACGTTAATGGGCACTTTAGTAATTCTAATGAATATTTTAAAAAATAATTCCTCTTGATTTATATCTGATGTCAAGAACAAAAATGCAAACTCTGATCAAGAATTTGATACTGAACAAGGATGAAATATTTGTTTATCAAATTCCTATTTATATAAATTTTCACTTCACCTATATCATAATAGAATATGAAGATTTCCAGCGGAAATACCTAGTCTAATATTACATGAGACTGGCCTCGAACTCTTGCAATGTAAACATTCTGCTTACAACTTACAATCATGGACAAATGTAAGCTATGTGAAGATTCTGCTTGCAACTTACAATCATGGACAAATGTAAGCTATGTGAAGATTCTGCTTACAACTTACAATCATGGACAAATGTAAGCTATGTGAAGATTCTGCTTGCAACTTACAATCATGGACAAATGTAAGCTATATGAAGATTCTGCTTACAACTTACAATCATGGACAAATGTAAGCTATGTGAAGATTCTGCTTACAACTTACAATCATGGACAAATGTAAGCTATGTGAAGATTCTGCTTACAACTTACAATCATGGACAAATGTAAGCTATGTGAAGATTCTGCTTACAACTTACAATCATGGACAAATGTAAGCTATGTGAAGATTCTGCTTGCAACTTACAATATAAATCCTTATAAATAACAATTATATAAACAACAGAACAATACCACCAGAAATATCAGCACTCACTAATTTATTAGAACTTGATTTAGAAACGATACATCTAGACAACGTAATGAATGTATTAATAATTTGCCTGAACATAACCTCAGTAGCAACGATTATCTAAAATACCATGAAATGTAGGTAACTTAATCCGTTTACAAGAACCTATGTTAAATTTTATTTTATATCTTACAAGCAATTCTACTGGAGATATGCCAGTAATATAATTTACAGAAATTATATATAATACAAACTATTTTTAAAGTTACCACCCTATGTATAGGAATTCTAATCAATCTACGAACACTTTAAGTATGATTTATTAAATCAGGACAAATTCCAGTGGAAATACATAAGATAATTCAAGTGAACATTCTGGGATATATATATATATGTTTGAAGATCTTGAAGATAGGTGCGACGAGAGAAATAGCATGATATGTTATATTTTAAACTGAAAATTCTGCGTCACAATTTGTGCAAAAATCAATCGTATTCAGTGTCAATATATATGTGAAAATAAATCAAAATTCATTGTCACGATCTGTGTGAAAATCAATGATATTTAACGTCACTGTTTGTCTGAAAATCAATCAAATTCAATGTCACGATTTGTTTGAAAATCAGTTATATTCAATGTCACTATTTGTGTGAAAATCAATCGTATTCAGTGTTTCTATATATGTGAGAATCAATCAAATTCAATGTCACTATTTATGTGAAAATCAATTATATTCAATGTCACTATTTGTGTGAAAACAAATTCTATTCAATGTCACTATTTATGTAAAAATCAATTATATTTAATATCACTATTCATGTAAAAATCAATCAAATTCAATGCCAATATTTGTGTGAAAATCAATGATATTCAACGGCACTATTTGTGCCAAAAAATCAATCAAAACCAATGTCACTATTTGTGTGAAAATCAGTCAAATTCAATGTCACTATTTGCGGAAAAATCAATCAAATTCAGTTTCACGATTTGTGTGAAAATCAATCAAATTCAATGTCACGAGTTGTGTGACAATCAATTATATTCAATGTCACTATCTTTGTAAAAATCAATCGTATTCAGTGTTGCTATATGTGTGAAAATCAATCAAATTCAATGTCTCGATTTGTGTTACAATCAGTTATATTAAATGGTACGACTTGTGTGAAAATCAACGATATTCAACGTCACTATCTATGTAACAATGAATCAAATTCAGTGTCACTATTTGTGTGAAAAATCAATCAAATTCATTGTCACTATGTTTGTGTGAAAAGCATTCATATTCAATGTCACTATTTGTGTGAAAAACAATCATATTCAATGTCACGATTTGTGTGAAAAGCAATTATATTAAATGTCACTATTTTTGTGAAAATCAATTTGTTGCGTGTCTAGGCTCGTACAAAAAGTAACAAGAAAAGAGCGAAAACAACAAGCTTTGTAAAATTTAGCAAATAATTTATTTCCCTAGAAAAACAAGGTAAATATGAGAAAAAGGACTTAAGATTTACGGATCAAATCCAAAATTAATCCAAGAATTAAAAAATAGAAGTCCTATCAATGAAAAGTCCTAAATGAATCACAGTTCGAATCCTGATGAAAATCAAGATGGAAGGCGATGACGTCTTCAATAGTCAGCTTTGTACTGATGTGTCAACAGTTCTTTGTTGAATCACAGAAAATAATATTCCAGTTTGGAATTCTGAATAAATTTCGATTAATGCCTTTGTCCAAGAATTCTGGTGAGCACTAGTATTTTCCAGAGAAAGAATCAGTAATTCCAAACTATAAAAAATTCACCTCAAACTGGTCACAACAAACACCTTTAGGTGTCAAAGATTTAGAACCCAACTGGATAGTTCTTCTCAAGAAAACGGTTACACAGTACGTTAAGAAGCAAAACAGATTCCCGTATGTTGGTCACGTGGTCACCTTCTAGAACAACGTATAATATGTTTTATATGTGAATTATCGCGTACTCTAGGTATGGCCTTGATTCCACTGAATGAATCTTACTCATAGAATGAATGTTTAAAAAAGTTGTTTACTAGAACTCTATCTGATTTCTAAATCAAGGTCAGACACCAGATATAATGTTTCAACTACTTGTTGTATATCAGGTCAAAACAGAACTGAACTGAATTTCTAAAAAAAATATAAAATCCAATAGACAATATTATCATTACAATAACATATAATAGAATAAAATAAAATTTCAAACTAACAAACAAGTAATTAAATTATATGTACATAACACTTCCCCCATAAAAGAAAAAGAAAGATTTTTTTATAATAAAGCTTTCATTTTACCATATGTTAATTATACATGAGGTTTATTTAAAAAATAACATAAGAAGAACTCTTATGAATTATAAAAAGTGCACATGAAATAATATTTCAATATACGGGAAAGTGCATCTGCTATAAAATTCTCTTTTCCTTTGATCTGCCTGATGTCAGTATTATATTCCAGTAAAAGCAAACTCCACCTTAATAATCTCTGATTTTTGTTTTTCATCTTGTCGATGAAAGTAAGGGGGTTGTGATCACTAAACACAATACTCTGAGGAGCTGAACTAATGTAAACTTCAAAATGTTGTAATGCCAATATCAAAGCCAAACATTCATTCCCGATTTTTGAATAATTTCTTTGGTGCTTATTTAATTTCTTTGAAAAATAGCACCATTTCTATCTTCTTGAATCAATACTGCTCCGACCCCAACATCACTTGCATCAACAGATAGTTTAAATGATTGACTGAAATTTGGAGCTGTACGAACTGGTGCACTCTTGAGTATGGCCTTTCACTTATCAAAAGCCTCCTAACATTTTTCAGTCCAAAGAAACCTCTTTTTCTTGCTCAGTAAATTTGTCAGGGGTTCAGTAATTATAAACAAAAATTGGAACAAAATTTCTGATAGTATCCAGCCATACCTAAAAATCGTATCAGTTGCTTTTTATTGACAGCCACAGGGAATTCAGGAAGAGCCTTGACCTTAGCATCTATAGGTTTAACTTGATCATGTCCCACAATATGTCCTAGAAATATTACACAAGCATGACAGAACTCACTTTTGGATAAATTAATTGTCAAACTTGCATCAGTGAGTCTGTCAAAGAATTTCCGAATTGGTGCTAAAATGTTCTTTCCAGGTGCCGCTGTAGATGATGTAAGCATCACAACTATCTAGACCAGAGGTAATCATATTCATTAAACGTTAAAAAGTACTTGGCGAACCCTTCCTCTAAAACAGATTCATTTAGTCACACTGTTCACCTTCCTATAATCAGTGCAAATACGGAAGGTTTTATCTGGTTTCGGAACAACTATACATGGTGAACTCCAATCATGTTTACTGGGCTCTATGAAATCGTTCTCCAACAAATACTGTATTTATTTTTTCAAGTATTCCTGTTTGAGACGGTTCATCCTGTATGGGTGTCGTTTCACAGGTTTAGAACTGACAATTTCAACGTCAATAAAATTTTTGTTTGTTCTCGTAGAAAATTCTGGAAATAAGTGCTCATATTCAAATAATAACTGTTTAAGTTCATTCCTTTCATGTTGTTGCAAATGTGAAAATTTACGGTCCAGATTATTCATAATTTCTGAATTCCGAAGATTTGTTACTCCAAAATCAATAGAGTCCGATTGAATTCCTTCACTTAAATCCTCAGTTTGTGGGACAGGTACAGCTAAATCAATTGCATGATCTACTTGGCTATCTCTCTCAATATACTCCTTTAACATGTTTATGTTGCAAAGTTATTTTTGTTTTCGCCTACCAGGAATATTTATGATGTAATTTAAATCATCTGCTTTCTTTTCAACCGTGTAAGGACCATAATACTTGGACTGAAGAGGATATTGTGGAATGGGCAAGAGAGCCAGAACTCTATCACCAGACTGAACACTCCTTTTCTTTGAGTTTTTATCATACCTCAATTTCATTTTTGATTGAGTGCAGATTTGCTCTTGCAACCTCACAGGCCTTTGACAACTTATACTTAAAATTGGAAACATAATCGAGAAGGTTTAAGTTCAGTATCTTCATTAGAAAAGGTTTCTCTTTCAACAACTTCAATGGTACACGCACAATGAGTCCAAAACCTAGTTCAAACGGACTGAATCCTAAAGATTCTTGAACTGACTCCCTAACAGCAAACAATAGTAAATGGATGCTTTCATCCCAATCTTTACTCGTATCAAAACAATATGATCGAATTCTATTTTTCAAACGTCTGATGAAATCTTACTAAAGCCCTTTTTGGCTCTCAGGGTGATAGGCAGAAGATTCGAATTGATGAATGCCTAACTCATACATAACTTGCTGGAAAATTCCAGACATAAATTTGACCCTTGATCAGACTGGACAGATTTGGGAAGGCCAAATTGAGTAAAACTAAAAACTTCATCAAAGCTTCTACTGTTGTTTTGGTTTTAATATTCCTCAAAGGAATTGCCTCTGGGAATCTTGTTGACGCACACATAATGGTCAACAAGTATTGGTTGTCTGACTTGGTCTTAGGTAAGGGATCAACACAGTCTACCATTATTCTGCTAAATGATTCGTCAAATGCAGGAATAGGTGGCAGATGAGCCTTAGGTATCTTCTGATTGGGTTTTCCTACCATTTGACAAGTATGACAAGAAACTGCAGTATTTACAAACATCACTTTTGATTTTTGGTCATTAACAGTGAGTCAAGATGTTGTGATAAGTCTTATTAATCCTTAAATGACAAGCCAAAGGAGTTTCATGGGCCAAACTAAGCATTTCCTGTCTGTAAGATTTTGGAACTACAATTTGATATTTCACTGACCACACGTCACTAGCAGGTACCTCGGGAGGTCTCCATTTTCTCATAAGAATTCCATTTTTAATGAAATAACTGACAGGTACTTCAGTGGCTTCAGTTTCACTCACGGCCCTTTGAAACAAACAGGAGATCTTAGGATCTTTTTCCTGTTCGACGACAAGTGATTTTCGTTTGTCACCATGATTAGAATAAAGAGAATGAGTATTTAAAAGAGGATCACTGTGATCAATACCTTTTGATTGATCCAAACAAGGAGTGAAAGTGAAAGCCTGACCAATACATGTGTCAGTTAAAGGAATACTATCCTTATCAAAATCATTTTCAAGAGTTTGTTTGCCATAGCTCTGGTAACTGCACAAGCTGAGTATAATTCAAGGACGTTTTTTTCAATAGGATCGACTTTCTGATCCAAAGAAGGCTTGTCAGTTACAAGTGGATTAACCACAACCTTATCTCCATGTAGGTCGTTGTCTAGTAACAAATGAATGCCCTCAACGGGTAAATTGGACACTATTCCGACTGTCACGGGTCCTGAGACGAGGTCTGATGACAAATCTACACAATGGAGAGGAACATTAACAAAGCCGCACTCTACTCCCTGAATGAGAACACTCTCATTAGAAGACGACTTCTCAGAAAGAGGCAAAGTATCTGACAATAAAAGACTCTAAGAAGCTCCTGTATCCCTTAAAATTACAATAGGGATGGGATTGGTCAAATCACCCAAGAGTGATATAGAACCCTTCGACATGAATGGTTCATAATTCTCCATAATAAAATCAGACTGGGGTTTATTAGACCCAATAAATGTATTGTTTTCAATACATGACCGTGACCTTGACCTCTTTGAGAGAAGAGCATTTGGGATAGGTCTGTCTTGATTCTGATGCTTATTTTTCAATTTGAAACAATCAGAAATAACGTGTCCTTTCTTCTTGTAATAGGTACACGTAGGAAGAGACATTGAATTTTGATCAAGCTTATCAGAAGCTTGATTTTTAAAAGTTGTGCCAGGCTGAGATTTAGACGGGAACATATTAGGCTGAAATAACTTTTCACCAAAAGATTGCTGAGTGGAAGACTTGCCTACAACATGAACTTTATGAGCTAAGAAATACCGTCAGCAGCAAGAGCAGCATTTTCCAAAGTTTCGATCGTTTGCTCTTCAAGATAAGTCTTAATGTCACTATGGACACAGTTCTTGAACTCTTCAAGTAATACAAGTTGTCTAAGACTTTCATAATATTGATCAACTTTCTTGGTTAAGCACCATCTATCAAGTAAATTCTCTTTGTCTCTTGCAAATTCGACATGAGTTTGTTCAGCTTCGTTTATATAGTTCCTGAATTTTTGCCGGTAAGCCTCAGGGACTAACTCATAACCCTTTAAGATACATTCCTTAACCAGATCATAGTCAGCACTTTGCTGTACTGACAGGGATGCATAGATTTTTCGGGCTTTGCCAAAAAGTACACATTGTTGCTACGTATATGTAATTAAATTGCTTGTGTGTTAGTTTTAAAATTCTTTATTATTTTATTTTTGTTTCATTACATTTTATTGTAATGGTTATTTTCACGGGATTCGATATTTTCTATCAGTAAAATTCTGTTTATCTAAAACGTAAAACCTATTACAGAAGCATTAGTTTTAGCTCACTCTGGTACACAGGTTGTAAACACTACGCGAAAACGATTGGCTATTGCCAAGGTCATTTCGGCCTAGTCTGAATAAACAATGTTTTATTTTTAAATTTATTTCAGAGTGAGAGTCTTGTTCTTAGATAGGGTTGTTCTTGCTACGTGACAAATTTTATATTTTCTATTGCGTTGTTCAAGTGCTAAGAGACCACGTGACCTATCACGCGAGAACTGGATGATATTTTTGTTGGATTTAATACCCTTTCTGAGAGCTTTTCAGTCAGTTGCATTTTAAAACCTTGAGGCCTCGAGAGGTTTCAATTATTGAAACCAGATTGTTTTTCAAGTTCATTTGTTTTTTGAATTTAATAATTTATTCTCTAGAAAACCAAATAAGTGTAACTTTTTTAATAAAACGTTCTGGGAGAAAGAAATTCAGTGGAGATTTCTTCTGGAGTTAAACAGAAACATAAACTGTGATTCTTTTGAGGAATTGTTGCCATTTGTACAACGACCACATCTGACGTCATCGTCTTCCATATTGGGAAGTCATCGAGATTCGAACCTGGATTTTATTAGAACTATTTTTAGTGATAGGACTTGTATTTTTCAATCTTAGGATTAAATTTTGGATTATATTCACAAACCGTAAGTCCTATTTTCAATTTCTACGTTGGTTTCTATGGAAATAAATTATTTTGCTAAAATATACAAAGCTTGTTGACTTCACTCTTTTCTCTTATTATTATTGTACGAGCCTACACGTAACAGGAGAAAATTGGGGTTGCTCGTCCTTGGGATATATGAATTTTGGTTAAATATTTCAGAAAATTGTTTTTTGAAATTTAAATGCCCCTAGTTTTTAAATCCCAAGTACTATTGTACATTTCGTTTGAAATCTTTAGTGAAAACAACAGGCTTTTATTCACAATATCATCAAAAGTAGAGAATTTTTTTAATTTTACCGAGGAGTGTTTGGAAATTTAGAAAATGGAAGTCCAGCTGAAAAAGTTGGAATTAGAGATAAGACAGGTTCAGTTTCACATAGAAAAGATACAAAGGGAAAAAGAAATGGAAGTAATGGAGTTACAATTTAAAGAAAGAAGGGAAGAAATGCAAAGGCAATTTCAAGAAAGACAGAAAGAAAGTCAATACAATTTGAGAAAGAAAACTTAGATATGCAAATGCAAAGAGAAATTCGGTTAAAAGAATTAGAGCTGGCTAAAGGAAAACACTCCCCTGCTTTTGATGTTATAAGAAATATCAAGATAGTTCCCCCTTTTCTGGAAGTAGATGTGGATAGATATTTTCCTTATTTTGAAAAAGTTGCTGAAAATTTCAAGTGGCCAAGGGAGTACTGGACTCTATTATTTCAATGTGTACTTACTGGTAGTGCTCGTAATATTTACATTTCACTGTCACTAGAGCAGAGTGCTGACTATGATTTGGTTAAGGACTGTATTATTTTGAAGGGTTATGCGTTAGTTCCCGAGGCTTATCGGCAAAACTACAGGTTTTCTAGAAAACCAACTGACCAGACCTATGTCGAATTTGCATGGGAAAAAGCACAACAATTTGACTGGTGGTGCTCTTCTAGAAAGGTCAATAAAGATGACGAAAGTCTCAGACAACTCATATTACTTGAAGAGTTCAGGAACTGTGTCCATGGTGACATTAGAATGTATCTTGACAAGCATAAGATCGAAAACTTGGAAAATGATGCTCTTGCTGATGATGAGCATTCCTTAACTCATAAAGTTCCTGTTGTAAGCAAATCTTTCACTCAGCAGTCTACTGGTAGAAAGGTATTTCAGCCCAATACAACTCCTCCTAAAACTCAATGTGGCACAACTTCTAAAAATCAAGCTTCTGATAAACTCGATTTAAAATCCTTGTCTATTCCTACGTGTACCTATTGCAAGAAGAAAGGACACGTCATTTCTGATTGCTTCAAATTGAAATATAGGCATCAGAATCAAGATAGACCTATCCCAAATGCTCTTATTTCAAAGAGGTCAAGGTCATGGTCATGCATTGAAAGCAATACATTTGTTGGGTCTAATAAACCCCAGTCTGATTTTATTATGGAGAATTATGAACCATTCATGTCGAAGGGTACTATATCACTCTTGGGTGATTTGGCCAATCCTATCCCTATTAAACATTTAAGGGATACAGGAGCTTCTCAGAGTCTTTTATTATCAGGTACTTTGCCTCTTTCTGAGAAGTCCTGTTCTAATCAGAGTGTTCTCGTTCAGTGCGTAGAGTGCGGCTTTGTTAATGTTCCTCTCCATTGTGTAAATTTGTCATCACACTTAGTTTCAGGATCTGTGACAGTTGGAACAGTGTCTAATCTATCCGTTGAGGGCATTCATTTGTTGCTAGGCAACGACCTAGCTGGAGACAAGGTTGTGGTTATGTCATTTGTAAATGACAAGCCTTCTTTGGATCAGAAAGTTGATCCTATTGAAAAGGAATACCCTGAGTTATACCCGGCTTGTGCAGTTACCAGAGCTATGACAAACAAAGCTCTTGAGAATGATTTTGATAAGGATAGTATTCCTTTAGCTGACACATGTATTGGTCACGCTTTTGCTGAGGTCACTTTCACTTCTAATTTGCATCAATCAAAAGGTATTGATTACAGTGATCCACTTTTAAATACACATTCTCTTTTACCTAATCAGGGTGATAAACGACAATCACTTGTCGTCGAACAAGAAAAAGATCCTAAGATCTCCTGTTTGTTTCAAAGGGCCGTGAGTGAAACTGAAGCCACTGAAGCACCTGTCAGTTATTTCATTAAAAATAGAATTCTTATGAGAAAATGGAGACCTCCCGAGGTACCTGCTAGTGACGAGTGGTCAGTGAACTATCAGATTGTAGTTCCAAAATCTTACAGACAGGAAATACTTAGTTTGGCCCATGAAACTCCTCTGGCTGGTCATTTAGGAATAAATAAAACTTATCAAAAGATCTTGACTCACTTTAATTGGCCAAAAACCAAAACTGATGTTTGTACATTTTGTAGATCTTGTCATACTTGTCAAATGGTAGGAAAACCCAATCAGAAGATACCTAAGGCTCATCTGCAACCTATTCCTGCATTTCACGAACCATTTAGCAGAATAATGGCACATTGTGTTGGTCCCTTACCTAAGACCAAGTCAGGCAAGCAATAGTTTTTGACAATTATGTGTGCGTCAACAAGATTCCCAGAGGAAAGTCCTTTGAGGAATATTAAAACCAACACTATAGTAAAAGGTTTGATCAAGTTTTTTACTCAATTTGGCCTTCCCAAATCTGTCCAATCTGATCAAGGGTCAAATTTCATGTCTGGAATTTTCCAGCAAGCTATGCTCGAATTAGGAATTAAACAATTTAAATCTTCTGCCTACCATCCTGAGAGCCAAGGGGCTTTAGAAAGATTTCATCAAACTTTAAAGAATATGATTCGAACATATTGCTTTGATACGAGCAAAGATTGGGATGAAGGCATTCATTTACATTTGTTTGCTGTTAGGGAGTCCGTTCAAGAATCTTTAGGATTCAGTCCCTTTGAACTAGTTTTCGGACATACTGTGCGTGTACCATTGATGTTGTTGAAGATACTGAGCTGAATCTTTTCGATTATGTTTCCGAATTTAAGTACAAGCTGTCAAAGGCTTTGTGAGGTCGCAAGAGCAAATCTGCACTCTACTCAGTCCAGAATGAAATCAAGATATGATAAAACCTCAAGGGATAGGAGTTTTCAGCCTGGTGATAGAGTTCTGGCTCTCTTGCTCATTCCACAAAATCCCCTTCAGACCAATTAGTATGGTCCATACACGGTTGAAAAGAAAGTAAATGATTTAAATTACATCATAAATACTCCTGGTAGGCGAAAACAAAAACAACTTTGCCACATTAACATGTTAAAGGAGCATATTGAAAGGAATAGCCAAGTAAGTCATGCAATTGATTTAGTTGTACCTGTCCCACTCATTGAGGATTTAAGTGAAGAAATTCAATTGGACACTGTTGATCTTGGAGCAACAAATCATCGGAATTCGGAAATTATGAAAAATCTGGACCAGAAACTTTTACATTTACAACGACAAGAAAGAAATGAAATTAAACAGTTATTATTCGAATATGATCACTTGTTCCCAGATATCCTATAAGGACACACAAAAAGTGTTCATGACGTTGCAATCATAGATTCAAAACCTGTGAAACAACACCCATACAAGATGAACCCTCTCAAACAGGAATACTTGAAAAAGGAAATTCAGTATTTACAGGAGAACGATTTCATAAAGCCCAGTAAAAGTGATTTGAGTTCACCATATATACTTGTTTCGAAACCGGATTAAACTTTCCGTATGTGCACTGATTATAGGAATGTGAACAGTGTGACAGAAATAGATTTATTTCCATTACCAAGAACTGATGATTGTATTGATAAAATTGGAAATGCCAAAATTGATATTCTCTCTCTCTTCTCTCTCTCTCTCTCTCTCTCTCTCTCTCTCTCTCTCTCTCTCTCTCTCTCTCTCTCTCTCTCTCTCTCTTCCTTATCTAATTGCATTTGCATTTGTTTTTCTTCCTTCTATAACTGCATTTGTTCTTTCTGTAACTGCATTTATCTTTTTCTCTCTCTTCCTTATCTAATTGCATTTGTATCTGTTTCTAGCCTTTCTCCAATAGCATTTGTTTTTCTTCTTTCTGAAGTTCCAGCTTTCTTAACCCTAATTCCATCTTGTATTTTAATTTTAATTCCTTTACTTTTATGTCAGAGTCTGATGCAGACTTACTGATCGAAACCAAAACACATTCATCCGAAACACTCTTTTCCACCAAATACTGGACGAGAATGTTTTCTATTTCTTGCTTCGTTAAAGAATCTTTTGACTCAGAAAGATCATATTTTCTGGCAAGTTCAAGCAATTCATTTTTTTTTTTCAAACAGTCCAACTGCTCCTGGGTAGGATTTGAAAGAAAGATCTCCACTTTTAATGACGATGTTAAAAAAGCCTGTTGATTTCACTAAAGATTTCTAAAATGTGTAAATAATACTGGGATTTGTTTTTTAAAAAAATTTAAAACTAGGGGAATTTCAATTTCAAAAAACAAAGTTTTCTGAAATATTTTAGCCAAAATTCATATATCCCGAATGAGCCCACAATGTTCTTGTTTCTTGCCTAGGCTCGTACAAAAAGTAACAACAAAAGAGTGAAGATAACAAACTTTGTAAAATTTAACAAATAATTTATTTGGTTAGAAAAATAAGGTAAAAATGAGATTAAGGACTTATGGTTTACGAATCAAATCCAAAATTAATCCAAGAATTAAAAAATAGAAGTCCTATCAATGAAAAGTCCTAAATGAATCACAGTTCGAATCCCGATGAAAATCAAGATGAAAGGCGATGACGTCCCGTTTTGTAAAGTGGGTGCTAAAAAATGCTGTTTTAGCCAAGTAGTGTTGGCTCATTAAACTATCCAACGGCCAATGAGAGTACGCTACCGATTTTTTCTTTTTTTTTTTTCTTTTTTTTTTGGGGGGGGGGCCACCTAATAAAATGGCGGCCGACAAATTTATCTGATCTAAAAAACTAGCAAAAGGAAGTGCCCACGACCAGGTTTAATGACGTTGGATATCTTTAAATCTTAGGTATTTCTTATATTTTTCTTTTTCCATTGCAATTGTTGGATCGCTAAGTGCGAAAGAGTCTCCGTGGTTTGTTAATTTGGAATCAAGCACAAAATGCTCCATTATACGTTGAGCAACAGAATTTAGCGAGTCTGTTTTCATCGGAGAAAGAGTATCTATGTCTGTTTCATTTAAACGATAAATTGCGTAAACAACAGCGGACACTGGATATGCGTTATTGTAATACGATTTGTAGATTCAGGTGAAAATACCCGTTTTAGAATTTTTATATATCGTGACGACATTGTTATGTCGACGTGATTCCTTGACAGGGTCTAGTTTATCACGAATAATCCAAGTCGGACCATCTTCGTTAATATGTTCGACAATAAATTTTATTCTGAATATGTTGTTGTTGTTGTTTTAGGGTTTAACGTCATTTTCAGCACAAGATAGACAAACATGGCGGCCAGTATAAATGGTGGAGGAAGAACCCGGGAAAACCCCGGAAAGAACCACAGACCCACAAGAGGCTACTGGCAAGCTTTCTCACGTACCCACATTGATCGAACCCGAGACTCGAACCCACTCAGACAGAGGTGAGATGGCAGTGATCCGTAACGGAGAGCGCTTTAGATCACTCGGCCACTCGGGGCCTCTTCTGAATATGTACTTGCTATCATAAACAAGATTATTAATAATAGTAGCCGCTCATTTGTCATTCATTGTGGAATCAATAAATATTCCCTCGCCATCTATCTTAAATGTTGAAAAAATATCGTTGATAAATTCGTTCTTCGCCATTTTGATAAAATCATGCAACTTTAGTTGGAACGGTGGCTGTTTCTTATCGTTGGTTAATCTCGAACTTGGTGATGTACTCTGGTTCTATCGCCGATAATCTTTTTCGTTCTCGTTCAAACAAATTATCTCTGCTCCTCTCTGGTTCGATTTTTTTAATCTCTCAATTTCACTCTAGTTTAATAAGGATTTTATCTCGTTCAGTAATTTTCCTTGTGCGATTTCTGACTTTGGGAAAGCTGGTTTTATTACACTAAAATACTCTTCTTGCATTTGTTTTGCAATAGTAGATTTAGTCATCTACACAATTAGGAAAAGTATTATCTTCAACTGGACTTTATCCAATAATATAATATGCATTAGGCAAAAAATACGCTCATGATCGGATCAGTAAGTCCTTGTGGAAAATATTGTCGTGGAGAAAACTGTGGATATCACATGGCCAGTGTTCGCCGTGGCAGTACTGGACCACAACAATGTCTGAATTGTGGGGTTAGGGTTAAGGGAAAGAACCAGTTATGTGTGTCTTGCGGCGGACGAAAATATTGTGCGCTTAAACGGTATTACGAGAAACAAAATGCTTCTGATGACATCAGAATAAAATACTCACAAGATTATCTCGAGAAGTATTCCTCTGCTGAAAAATAATGTTATCTTAGAAGAAGAGAAATTTATATAAATGGAACAAATTGAGAAAGAGATTTGTCTTGATGAATTAAGATGTCATCCGATCTATGATAAATATGAAGCTTGCAGAGCCGGAGTTGTAAGACATTGTCGTATTAAAAAAACAATCGGTAAAGTCATCAATACATGAGTTATAAGCGGGGGCATTATAGCGACAATTGGAGATCCATGTTAAAAATAAGTGTCCCCGCACTATAGCAAGAAGGGGAATTTAACATGGGGAATTTTAACATGGGTGGGCCTATAGAGCGACAAAGGATTGGGCCTGTCTAGCGATAAGGGGAATTTAACAGGGGGTGACGTCACGGTACTGGACACTGGGGAAACAATGGCAACAATGTTGCAAGTGGCTGACCTCAATTGGACGGAACAGTGTGGCAAGGGGTTACGCGTTATTCTTACCCATGCGACAGAGAAATCTAGCTCTTTTGCTAACCTTACTTTTCTTATCTCAGTCTAGTCATCTCAGAAAAGTCGTCTCAGTCAAAGTGTCCACGCCCTTAGAACTACTTTAAAAAAAACAAAAAAAAAACCCTTGTTGTCTTCTGCTGTGACTGACGTTGTTGTTCTAAAATCAAACAACAACAACAACAAATATATAACAAAAACATAGTAACTTAAGGTCAATCCATCTTTGAGAACACACCATATCAAAATATTTCGAGAGAGACAAAGACACACACGCACACGATGAAGAGCTTTTCATATTACGCTAGTTTGTTCCACACAACATGGTCAGTTTTATCCTATATGCAGGCCTAGCTCAGTAAATTTTCATGTCAGAGCCATTAAATGTAGCTAAAGCTACCTAACTAGTTTTAAATACTTCGTGTGAAACAAATTATATACTGTTAGATTCATTTAATGACGCTGACCTGAAAATTGACTGTGATACATATATGATAAAATTCTCAATGCCGTGTGAAATAAACTATGACCGAAAACACTAATCTATGCACATAGTCTAGAGACCTATACACTTCATATCCTCCCAACTATCTTAACAACTACAGAAAACTTAGTAACAGCGAGAAATGTGTTATGTCAAACATGCTTTATTCTAATTTTGTTAAGCATCTCCATTGTGCCCCAGTTGAATCAAAAATATACGTACAATTTTTAATGACAAATAATGCACTTACCAACCGGAAGGAATCATTTATCCGTCAACACATTAATCCATAAGCAAATTTCACTATAGCACTTGCCATATTTTAAGACAGAAAAATAAATTTTCAAAGAATCCGTGAACTTGAAAGTTTGGCACATGGTTATCCGCTTGGGTCCATATTTCGAGGGTTTTTATACACGGGGGTAATTTTACAATCAATATTAATTACAACACAAGTATGTCACAAACAGTTTCACCTGCTCCAAAGAAAAGAAGACTTATATGTGATAGTGACACAGATCTCTAATTAATCATGAATAATCAAATGCAACATGTTACTTTTCGTTACAGCTTGTACTAAGTATAACTAAAGTACAGCTGACAGTGACGTGTGCATAACGCGATGATGCGATGGAGCGATGAAAATACCATTGCTCCATCGCATCGCTCCATCGCTCCATCGCATCGCTCCATCGCTCTATTGCATCGCTTCAGTACCCAGTATCGTTTCATTATTTACAATATAACTTTTCAAAATTGCAACTGATGAAAATGAAACAGTTTCTTGTAATAAATATCAATTATTTATTGTTAATTTCATATATAATCCATATATTAAATGTGATAATACCTCATTACTATGCAACGTTTTAAGTTGTTATTTTTCTTTGCTCACGCGTATAAACTGAGTACTTCGGATGCAACAGTCACACCACAGCCCTCATTAACATATTTTTATTCATGAGCCACATGTAAACATTTGGACATGGACTATATTACACTAGTGAAGAGAGGCAACTACTGGGTGAGAAAAATAATCTACGTTTTAGTTTGAACCGAGACAAGGAAATCCCAGTTGCGGGGTTACATTATATGTCTCCCCACGAGGCTTGCCTCGTGGGGAGGCATATAATGTAACGCCGCGACTGGGATTTCCTCGTCTCGGTTCAAACTCCAACATAGATTCTATATCTCTAGGGACAAATAGAGACATAGACATAGAGACGTGGGTAGAGACAGGGTTAGAGACATAGACAGAGACATAGATATATTGCAAATACATAGATTGATGAACATAAATCTATCTAATAGCAAATCGACTAAAAACATTTTTAGACAAGAGAGAAATTATATGTTTTCGGGGCAATGGAGTGGCCCTGAAAAGGGCTTTTGGCTTCTTCTTCTTCTTCTTCTTCTTCTTCTTCTTTCACCATCTCTTCACTTTCTCTATTATTCCTTTCTTCTTCTTCTTTTCATCCTCTAGTATCCAATCAGGATGTCCCATAGCTCTGAACTTTTCCTGTACCTTTATCCAATTTTCATTCGTTTTCTCAAAGTCCACATTTTTCTGTCTATGTTCTTTCTCTTTTCTCTCCTTATCCCAGGTACCTTTTTTATCTGCTTCACCTCCTCTTCCATCACCTTTCTAAGCATTTGTTCTATTTTACTTAATTGGTCTAATCCCCACTTCACATAAGACCAATCTATTAAATTCTCTATTTCTTCTAAAAAGTACCTTACTTTTGTCACACCATCAAGAGCCGCCTTCAGTTTTCCCACTTTAACATACTCCAACTTAATAAATCCTATCAACTTCTCCACTTCCTCCTCTATCACGTCTTTCACTAGATCTCTGGCCACTTTTAGACTCGTCACTTGACTTGTCACGAAATCTAGGGTAACTGGATACCTCCATTCAGTTGCAATCCTTTCTAAGACATACGCTGCATCCATCATCCAATACCAACCATCTTTTAAGTCATTTACTAAATTCATGTTTAATTCTGTTGACTGGTCAGCTAGGGTAGCCAGAGGTAGCTTAGCTTTGTTGGATTTAGGTCGCATTCGCCCGTTGGGCATGCGCCACCGGTTAATCCCCTGACGGGGGGGGGGGCTGATTGATTTTTTCGAGAGGGACGGAATAGTGCCGCGTCCCCCGACGCTTTAAGGCACACACAGTGTGAGTGGGAGTAGACCCACACGCACTCACTCAAACAGCTGGTTCGAAATGTCCGGCAAGGCAAGATGGGTGGACAGGAGGAAGACGCTGTACATCCGGGTTCATTTTGGCTCCCATGTTTCCGAAAGTTAAATGTTGTCGTCATGACGTAGTTATGAGTTTTGCAACTATTATTTGTGTTGCTTGTATAGGTAGTATTGATACAGTGGACCATCCTAAGATATTGTAGCGGAACACTCCCTCGGCTACTCTGCCCCGAGTCTCGCTATCTCGGGTTTTTTAGAATAGGTCCTGTATTTGGAGTGATACCCCGCTGCATCTGTCTAAGGACTGGCACTCCAGAGTGTGACAGATTTCTACCTCAGCGGGATAACGTCTTATTCCTGGTTTCTTGTGTGTCGTCAGTTTGGTCTCAGTCGCCGACTGGGTCGCAGACTTGTCGCAGTCTTGGTCGCCGACTGGGTCGCAGGGTCGCCGACTGGTTTGCAGACATTCCCAGTCTCGGTTGCAGACTTGGTCGCAGTTGCCGACTGTGTCTCAGTCTTGTTCGCCGACTGGTCGCAGACTTGTCGCAGGTCACAGACTTGGTCACAGTCGCCGACTGTGTTTCAATCTTGGTCGTCGACTGGGTCGCAGGGTCGCCGACTGGGTCGTAGACTTGGCGCAGTCTCGGTCGCAGTCGCCGATTGGTTCGCAGGGTCACAGACTGGTCTTCCTGTGGTCGCCGACTTGGTCGCAGAGTCATCGACTGGGTCGGCGACCTGTCGCAGGGTCGCCGACTGGTCGCAGTCTTGGTCGCAGTCGCCGACGTGGTCTTCTTCTGGTCGCTGACTTGGTCGCAGGGCTGTCGCCGAGTCGTGTTGTTATCCGATCGAGATCGACAGAGAGAGACGAGAGTGCAAAATGTTGAAAGAAGAATTATCCTCAATCAAAAACGTGTATTACTTATGTTGTATTGCTTAACGGATCAGATTTATGGTAATGACTTCACTGGCCACAAGGGGCCTATATGACGGCACCATCAACTACATGATCCGTTAGTAATAGGATGGTATAATAATTATTAATTAAGGTAGGTTGCAATATATGGTCAAAGGCTAAACGAAAGTAATTTTGAACAATGTTGGAGTGATATTAATTTTTTCGAACCTTATCTATATCTCTAAGGAAGAACAGAATTGATTCGTTTGTTATGTTTGGATTTGGATTGCTCTGATACAATAACTCTGGATCGGAGTATGGCGAACCAATGTTTTTAAGGGAACTGACTAGTTTTTCCCTTTGATTTTTGTGTTTGGGGCAGGTATTAAAAACATGTTGCAGATCCTCAGTGTTGTGGCAATAGGGGCAATTGGAACCCCGTTCTACATTGGGTTTGATGTATTTTCCCATACTCCCTGCTAGCTGAGTTTTGCAAAGTTTTAATCCTGTTTATGACTCGTTGCTCATGTTTATGGAGTGTTTGTGGGGCTTTGGTATTGCTGCACACTGTTTTCTGTATTGTGTACAGTGTACGACCCTTAGGGCATGAATCCCATTCTGTTTGCCATTTTGATGTGATTTTTTGGAGATATCTTACTGTATATCTCTGGGATGCTGTAGTCAATATGGGTGAGGTTTGGGTCGTTAAGTTGTAATTTTGCTGCCAATTCAGCTTTGTCATTTCCTGGAATGTTATATTGGATGGCACCCACATGAATTCTAAAATTTGGGCTTCATTCAGCATAATTTTTATGAGCAATTATGTTATTTTTAAGAGAATTTCTTGTCTAAGGTGGGTTTCTTTGGCTGAGGCGTAGATCTGGCACCCATAGTCCCGTTTCGACCTAATTTGGGCCCGGTAAAGCATTAAAAGTGTATCCTGATCAGCTCCCCATTTCAGACCTTTAATATTTTTAAGAAGGTTACGGTCGCCACTACATTTCCGGACTAATTCTGTAATGTGGTGGTCCCATGTAAGGTGTTGGTCGAAGTGCATACTCAAGAATTTGGCTACTTTCTCAAATTTAATAAGTTCGCCCTTTATGGATATAGTGGGGGGTCTGTCATGTATTTGGGTTTAGAGGAGAATAAGACTATTGTTGTTTTCCTTTTTGATAGTTTAAATCCCCATCTATCTGCCCATTTACCAATTTTTGTTAAATTGGTTTGTAAATCAACGATGAGTTGTTGGCTGGATGGGTTACCCGCTTTCCATATGCCACTGTCGTCTGCAAACTGCGATAAATCAATTTTGCTAAGATCGACAGCATGTTCTAGTTCGTTGATCATAATGTTGAAAAGGGTTGGGCTTAAAACACTTCCTTGGGGAGGTGCCGTTCTCGAGATCATACGTTTGTGAGTATTGGTCCCCTAATCTGCTTCTAATCTGTGGTGTTTTTAGGAAATTATGGAGCCATTTGTGCATACGGCCATTAATCCCGTATGGTTTAGTTTGGCGATAAGTCCGTCAGTCCAAACTAGGTCAAAGGCTTTCTCTAGGTCAAGAAAAATCGCTATTAGATGTCGATCACATTTTCGTTTAGCATTAAATGCTAGTTTTATGCGTGATTCAAGCCTCAATAGTTGGTCCAATGTGGAACTTTTGCTACGGAAAACACTTTGGTTTTTGAGATCAGGTTCTTGCTTTCCAGATGATGTTTTATTCTCTTGTTGAGTATAGTCTCCATCACCTTGCATATAGTTTCAGTGAGTGAGATTGGTCTGTATGATGATAGTTCTGTGGGGTCTTTTCCGGCGTTTGGGATTGGAATAACTATAGCTTGTTTCCATTTTGTAGGGATCTGTCCTGTTTTCCATGATTGATTTATCAGATTTAGCAAGATGCCTTCAATATTTGGAGGGATGTTTTTATATATTTAATATCCTGAATTATTCTCTCCTTTTGAGGTTGATTTATTTGTCCCTAATAGCTATTTTCCATTCTTCAATGGAAAATCAGCATTAAGTGGGGTATATGTGGTATCCAAGTCTGTGAAGAAATTGGGTATTTATACTCTACGATTCTTTGGTGTGCTTGGAATTGAGCCGAGTGATTATTATTTCTGCTTATTCCTGCAAAATAGTTTGCTCAAAAAATGACACTTGCTGGGATGGAAAATGACTTGCTAGTCAAGAGAGCTTTCAGAGTGACCTGAGCAGGCTAGTAAAGTATGGAAAAATAAAATTGCCTAAGCGTCAAAATAAAAAGATAACACTTTCTAAGTAGGATAAAAATTAAATGATGCGCTCATAGCTAAGTCTCTGATTGAGTTCGGATTTATTTGTTTTGCATGTAATATAACTAATGTATCATAAAGATTTAATGCATTACTCTGATACGATTTGTGAGATTTCATTATGTGTCTTAAATGATATGTATCATGTATGTTAAGAATTGATTTCACTATGTCTATGTCAATGGAACGCTAATTGACAAAATAAGAAGGTTAGAACAAGGAGTAAAAGTCACACAACTCATTTGCGCAATTAAGTTGTGAGATCTTTCAAATTGCCGGCATGTAAGCATAACCTGGCAGCTTCGGGTACCTTCAAATCACTGCTGGTGACTGGTCAGCATTGTCGTATTTCTTTTCCCCATCTCTCTCTTTCCGTCCAGCCTATTCGGGTCATCAACACTAACTTGGTTGCAGACTGCCATCTTTTCCACTGTGCAGTACAGATATGGAGCTATGTTTCCTTCCAAATAATATATAATACGCAACCTAAATATTTGTCAAGTTTTTTTCTTTTTGGATCGAATAATATCCTCACACTTTTTATGTCAGATATTGTCTTATCGTAATTCAACGGAACTAAGATAATATGGTCCGTTCGCAACCTGATACAGACACAAAACTGTTATTGTAACATCAAAGTCTCTTCTAGCGGCTTCTCGCATTTCTAGCTCGACAATGACATAACTAGATCTCTTAGATACCATTTCATCACACTGTGGGCTGTAAATTACTAGCTGAATGATGTCGGTCGACACACGTTGATTCCCTGGGTTAACGTAATTCAAAACAAAATTACACACATGAATTAATGGACTTTACGTCTTGTCTTAACTGCAGTACTTATTCATTTACATGTATTTCCAGACATAGAAAATTCAGTTCTTAGCATACATGATACATCACTTAAGACAGATAAATTAATTCTCACAATTCGTATCAGAGCAATGCATGAAATTCCTACGAAACACGTCTCTATTATATACAAAGTCAGAACACATGATCGTTGCAATATTGTATGCCATTCTTACAATAAACGAACCATATAACATTAAAGACGAACGCATGATTAACTTTTAAACTCAACAAAAATTGAAGAATAAATTTAAAATGAATAAATTTAACAAATAATTACAGACTTACATCAATGAACATATTGTAATAACTAATATTTTTGCCATTTCGTGACTCGCTTTTTAAGATACATGTCTTTTGAACGATTTATTAAACAAGAAACAAAAGATTTGCTAATTCCCTCGGAGTCCCCGAGACTTCTCTTTCGACAGAACAACTTGGACTAGCGAATTTCGAAGGGGAAGTAACTTTAAACATTGGATTTAGTCTGGGAAACACACACCCTAGTTTAGTTTAACCTATCAAGAATAACCTCCTCTAACCGCCTAAATTTTAACAATCCATCTAAGTTAGAATAATTCTCTCTATTCCGCTTTTATTAATAACAAATCATGGAGAATATCATTTTATGACGCCTATTTCCCAAATTTTTGCTCCGGCTTGTCTCATCTTTGTCAATTTCCGCTAGTTGACCTTAAGTTAACATATCTCTCTAGCCGTTATCCGAACGGACTCTAATTAAAATTCACTCATGTCTCCAAGCAAGAGAGGATAAACATAGCAAGCTTCCAATTCATTGCGGGTCTAGCCCATACGTCAATCTTAATGGTTACGTGTCACGTTGACAACAGCAGAATGTTCTGCGAAAGTATCTACAACACTTTGCATCATTACAGATCCTGGATTATGGCTTATATACACTCAAGAAAGTTAATTCTCAGTTATAAAGCACTTGCCAAGGCTCGATTATAACTGGCAATTAATAGGTATATCGGATATTAAGCATAATCAATGGAGGTTCCATAAATATAGTTTCTATTTATTTGCTGTAATATCTGTTACATTTATATAACATCTGTTTAGTAAACAAAGATTAAAGTCAAGCCTCTATACGAATTATCATGCTATACTATATGTACTTAAACTTTCAATTAATATCGGTTCAATATTGTAATACCATTTCATCCTTGAATGCCAAAACGTGGCTACAAACGGTACAAAATTCTAACCAAACAGTTCAGGGTGATGAAATATATCAGTTATTCCATATGTACTCCTTTTATTATCCTGTATTCTGATACTGTACTGGTCCACTCATTACGTATTTGATCAAGTTCGTAAGGTCGTAATGATCGAGCATATAAGCGAATAATGTAAAAACGGACAAGATAGTCAAATGATCGTTCCCTTTAAAAGAGGGAGTAAACATATGATGTCGATTTTGTCGTGATCACTGGAGAAATTAATTATCTTGTCACAGTTTAATGTTCATGATGAATCCATTAGGTAACGCAGAATCTATCAGCCGCAAAAAAGTTATTTGCAAACTTTTAAGAGATACGCATTATTCATCTGAAACAGATTTAAAATAATTTAAGCGTTCTATTTACACTGATTGCATAAATATTCATTATTGCAACAAGTCATAATTACAGGACCTTCCAATGATATTCAACATTCCATTCAGTTTAAAAGTAGTTCTCAGATGTCTTAATGCAATCCATACGTGTTCTTCATCAATGGGACCAAAATCCATTTTGTAACAAGGGAAGAATCATCCTACCCACAAAGAGCACCATGAATGCCAAATCCATGTCTTATAATCTTGAAATGACCATCACTATGTACTACATAGCTTTGTCACTAATTGAAATCAACTCACTTTAAAGACAATGTCTTGCTCTAGTGTCTGTACCTTGATGATCTATGATGATCCAACAGAAATCTGAGCACAGAGTCCTTATAAACAACACACATAATATTTTGTTCAAACAATTTGACACGTTTTGAGTGGCATAATATAATGCATTAAGCGTTGAATTCGATTTAATGATTTTCCTAACCAAGAATACATAGTCTATATCTCACAATGGAAATTCACTTTAATACAAAAATTTTCAAAGGATTATTGCATACATGTATTAAAAACACAGTAATAGTCAATATTGTAATGCAGTACCAAAAATTTAAACATTTTATATAGACTTTTAATTTAAAATAAATACAAGAAATATCCCTGAGATAATTTAATTCCCTTTGGATATTCCATGTCGAGAAAACAGCCTCTGTTACCTTCTTTGCCGCTATCCTCCTTTCCGCCTTAAAGCTCACAACCTATGCATGGTTTACGTTTACTAATAAATTACTTAACTCTCATATATATATAAATATATATATATATATATATATATATATATATATAGAGAGAGAGAGAGAGAGAGAGAGAGAGAGAGAGAGAGAGAGAAAGAGAGAGAGAGAGAGAGATAATAAAATAGAGACAAACAGTCATACGTATAATTATATTGTTACAAAAGGATATAAAAAAATAAAAAATATTAAAAAAATTATACAATTTTATATAGTACATTGGTATTAAGGCCATTAGGAAGCTTATTCAACTTCCATGTAAACCTTTAAATCTCCATCAAACGTTTATTAGTTTATAAAAAGAAAGATTAACAAAATATACCTACCTCACGCCCAGATTTCTTTCCAGCTTTAAACTATTTCCGTGTAGAAATAGTTATTATTGAAGTAGCTTCTTCTCCATTCATCAAGGGACGCCATTTTGTAAATTGGTTAAAAGTCACGTGATTTATAGTTTATTCTCGTCCTGTGTGCAAAATGTGATGATGCGATGGAGGATGCGATGACACGATGAAGCGATGCGATGGAGCGATGAAATTACCATCGCTCCATCGCTCCATCACATCGCTCCATCGCTCCATCGCATCGCTTCATCGCTCCATCGCATCGCTTCATCGCTCCATCGCATCGCTCCATCGTATCACTTCATCGCTCCATCGCCCGGTGAAATACTACGCGATGGAGCAATGGAGCGATTGGCCCAAACAGGATTCTATATATAGCCTATCTTGCGTTGAGAAATGGCGTTAAACCCAAATCAACGATAATAGATAACGTACTCCAGTCTCCAACGGTCGAAGGAAGAAACGAACTGTAATAAAGACTTGTTCTAGCCTGTACTAATCGGAAATTGTTTACATTACGTAAGTCATAGCGAGTAATAACACGAACAGCTGGTGAAATAAGAGGTGTGATAGGGTGGGGGCTTGAAGGAGTTGTCTTTTGTACAAGAGTGTATGGTTTGCTTTTGTCGTCTTGATTCAAAACTTTTCCATTCTATTTCTTGGTGTAGCAGTGCAACATTTACTTATTTTCTTGCACCACTCACAATTCTAGCTGCCTCATTTTCTATTGTTTCCAGATCTTTTTTCTTGATTTTTCAGGTGTCCCAAACCTCATTACCATGTTCCAGAATGAGTCTCATAGACAACGTAAATACAATTTCTCAAGATTTCCTGTCAAGTTGGAATCGGATTTCACGCATTACATTCATTCTACATCATGCCTATTCCTTTATATAGTCTATGTCATTGTGCAATGAGCAGTCTTCGGAGAGAAAAAAAAAAAAAACTCTTTAAGTCTTTGTTTCATCGTATATAGTGGTGGGTGGAATGGGTCATCAATTTTCCTAGAAATTGTATGGGATCCCGTTTTAGAAGGCTGAAAGATACAAGCCGAATATTTGCCATTGAGAACTTTGTATCCAAATCAGAGTTAAGGTTATGAGTGGTTACGACGGAATTACCTATGCTCACAAAGAGATTTGTATCATCTGCAAATAAACTTATATTGGAATGTATATCATATATAGTATCATATATATAAACAACTTACACTCGGTTTCAGTTCAAATTTCTCAGAAAGTTAATATATCTAATGAATAACTTATTACTAACCTTAGAAAAAATCAATCAAATGATATAATAAATAATTGAATATCATGAATTCATTCAGCTAAATTGCAAAGTTTAAGCGAAAAATTACATAATTTATGATATTTCTAATTCACCTATCTTGTACAGTTAATTTGAATTACATTGTGTACCGTGTAAACGATCAGGTATATCATAAAACTCCTGAGATACTTTGCGACCTTGACATCTACCTAATAACTTACAAGTTTGTTTTTAAAAGTTATACAATAATATTTTTACCAGCTGTGGTCTTATTACACTTGATTTTTATCAGTTTTATAAATATAGTATGCTTTTTCAGATATTTAGTTGCGCGAATAAAGAAAACAACTTTTGGCATATGAAAATGCCAACGGGTCACATTGTGTTAAAACTCCATCAACCTAAGAAGTCATTCTCTCAGTAAGAAACTTATTGAAAACATAACAAGCTGCATGAAAACACAATGCGCTTTATATATAAATTAGATCATACATGTAGTACATACCACATAAATAAATACATTAATAAATAATTCTTGAATTATGTCATCTTCCAAGTTATTTGTCCTAACATGGTAATATCACTGTCAGTATGATATTGTTTGATGAGTGGTATTTTAGACAAAAAATGTTGAAAAAGTAAGATTTGAGAAAGATATCGAGTACAATCCTTTTGTCATATACAATCCTAGTGTCATATACAATCCTAGTGTCATATACAATGCTATCATCGTACTTTCACGCGAAAACTAGATTATACTCTAAACACTTTCACTGGATAAAAAATGTATGTTCATGCGAAGTAGGTAATTACTGCAGGACAAAACCCAGTGAATGCGAAATTGTCAGATTTAATATTCAGACTAAAAAATTTAATCATTCTGGCGAATGAGCTGCATCAACAACAAACAAAATATGCAGCAAGGAAACAAATCTTCTCTCCATCGTCAAAAAGAAGCAAAACGCCCAAACAAATTAGATGTTCTAACTATTTGGCATTGATGTTGTATTCAAATATCATCCACATTCACTGTGATAAGGCTGATTTGAGGATCGAGAGAAAATGACATATACATGGATCACAGCAATCTACGCGTGTATCATCAGTATTGTCAACATTTTACCTGAACAAAACTGCTATTGAAGAGAGTGCAAAACTGAAAACCTTAAAATACTGGTTATCAGATACAGGTTTTAAACGAATATCATTGGTTGTTTTCTAATGGACAGTTCACAATGAGTGCTTGATGATCATTACAAACATTTATTTCCACGCTATTATGTTAGGTGCATGATAACTTCTTGTCTCTCTTCCTTTGTCTTTAGAGAGACACGTGGAAACGAATAACAATGATGACAATATGTTCAAAGGCACATATTTTAGGACATATTTTGGAACGTACCTTTAAACACTGAAAAAGGAGTAGCCCTCACGGCAGCTTCCTAGACAGTTAAATAAGAAATTTTAAAAAACTAACAAAGAAGTTCTTATATTATATGAAAATAATGACGAAATATGTTGGACCTCCAGCACAAGCACTGAAACTAAAGTTTCAAAAAAGTAGGAAAAAAGTCGTCTCAAAAATGACTATATCCACATTAGGTACATATTGAATCAAAACGTCTTTCTCTAAAGAGATTGTGTATAATAACTTACATCAAAGCATTTTAGATTTAGCTAGAACAATTACCCTGTTTTGAGATTTGAAATTATAATGTAAGTGATACCTCTAACGTTCGGCTCAGGTAATATCGTTAAAATCATAGTTAAGAAAATATTATCTATGCAAGGTCCTGTCGAAACCCAACCAATGTACATGAAATTGGTTTGCAAGCAAAGTGTAAACCTTATTAATGTCACATTAATTCATACAGTATCAAATCCGTTTATCCATGTACATTCAAAGTGCATTGTACCGCATAAATTTTCATGTTTAACACTTAAAATCTTCTCGATCACAGTGGACGTACTCAATAAATATGCAGATGCTTATATACACTTAAAACATCACGAATCTAACGTAAAAAGCCTTTTTAATAAATGGTTGCACTGCGTCTACCGTTAGGAAAGTGTAAATGAGATCAAATTTTAAAAGTATAAAAATTTTGTACAATCCACAAAGACATTAGCTTTCAGACTGAATCTACCAATGCTGATCCGCACTGTGAAAACAAAATGTCGAGGTTATTCAACTCAAGGACGGAATAATGTATGTAATAGCGTGAGACAAGAATGCTGTTCATTTAATCTGTTGAGGAGTACCATTTGACTATGTTCTGAAGTCGGCTGTAAACATGATTCGCATGACAGAAATTATTTCCATCCTACAAGATATACTGAATGAATTGCATATGTCAAACATGAAAACTTCAGCTAGGGATTTTTCATTCCAAAATTGCGTGAAGATCTCAAGAACACGTGCAACTTCTTCCTTTTATGCAAAAGTAATGTTACTAATAGTATTCACAGCAAGAAGAGGTTTTCTTGAAACGGTCAAGCGGCAAATGACATCCATCAGAATTAGCGTTACATTTCTGTAATCATCTTGTTTCATCATCTTGTCTTATTCCCTTTCCGAGGCTTTCAATGTCATGTCAAAGACTTAAAGGAACTAGACGGGGCTCTTGGGTGTGGATGGCTAAAATGGGTTTTTCATAACGAAAACTGGTATTTTACAGCATGTCCAAATTGCCATTTACTAGCACATCCGTCGACATTTAATTTTGGAATTCATAAGATTAATTGTTAAAAGCCTCTAAAAGGGCCGGGTTCTGTTGAATTTGCGGAAAACCTACAAGCAGTTTGGCTGTTTGGCATCGAATTTTCTCAGAAATCTCTCTAATTGTAATTAGACGACTGATAATCTTGGCAAATCTCTTTTCAAAGTTACCAAATCTTCTGATGCAGTAAAACCTGTAGCAATTTAGAAGCGTTGAATTTATTTCTTCAACTTTATCCCGGTCTTTCAATATGACATCGTCTGAAATAGGACAAAAGAATTTCCGTCATGTATCGCCCTATTTTCCACCGTTTCGTGTCTTACTCCAGGCTTCTCATCACCACATTTATATCAAGCCTTAAAACGTCATTATTTTATCTAGTATTTTCAATTCATGAACACTTGGAAATATCTCTACCAATATCGTTAATTTACAGAAATCGTACACAAATGTGTAGTCAATATGCGCAATCCCTTTGTATGAAATTCCCCTTTTTATAGTAATCTTGTACAAATGTACATTCAGTATTTGTAATCCCACTAGATGTAGTTCTTTTCACTTGAAATATAACCTTTATGAAGTATTTCTCAGCACGAAAATGTATATATTACAATTACAATATGTAAGGGGAATAATTTTAGTTGTACTGGATATATGTAAAAGGCTTCAAAATTATCTACCCTTAAATCTAATGATATGTAAAACTAAAGTGTGCATAGAATCTTATGTGTGTCTAAACATTTTGCAACACATCCGGCCCATAACCCCTTTTTTCTATTACACCCCCTTTTAACTTGTATTACACAGAAATATGCCACAGATTCTTTTGGTTATATAATCAACACTTTCCTTTCTACATGTCAGTAAGCTTAAAGATTTAGAATGCTTATTATTTTCGATTTTTGTAAGGAGTGAAGTTCAACATCAGTATGTCTGCACATGTTCAATGACTATAAACTTAATTAACCGAAACGAAGTCATGTGAATTCGTATTGTTTCCACATTATACACGTTCAACAATACTGCACAGTTATTGACTTTTGATTTCGGTTGTTACAGGGATTAACAGCCGTATGAAAAGTTTTTATTATTTTTCTTGGTTTACTAAGTCCTAAGAATCAAAGTAAAAAACTGTTGGGGTTTTTTTACATGAGTTTTAATTTCTGATATCTCCTGACTTAATGTGATCCAACAGCACTTGATAAAGTCAAGAGAACAAAATATAATAAAATCAAAATAGAATTAAACAGTAAACGTTCGGGGAACAAAAGGATTTAACTTTACTGCGCTAATTGTAGTCTTTTAGACTTTCATTTAAATCACAAACACGGACAGATGAAAAGTACATATAGAAGGATAGAACGAAATACATACATATACCGCTAGGGTGTTTCACCGTTTAAACAAAGACAACGGGAGGCATTTTACCTAATCATAGTATAGCAAACTTCGAAGTAATATAACGATACAATGTATTGATTTTGTTATAATGATTTCACTTCTTTAAAAAAAAAGTATTTCTCTCTCACTGGGATATTTTTATTGGCTGCAGCTTCTCGGAGTTCAATATAAGTTTAATATTCATATTTACTTCAACAAAGGTCATTAATTGTATAATAGTGTAAACTTTATATATAATGAAAATTGATAGATTGAACTTATCTTAAAATTAGTATACTTTCATTTCCAGGCTATCTGAAACCTAAGATCTTATATCTTTTACATAACGAGGTCGTATTTAACGCACTAAATTTTCATATTCCCTGTAATTTGTTATGCACAAAGTTATGTGGATTTAATTTATATCGTGTACCTGACTTTTTATCATATCTGTGATTGAGAGTTGTGAAAATGGAGTTTTTGCCTACCATATTTATGTCATTATTCTAAGAAGTAAACAAGATATTTACTAACATTTGAGTTCAAGGCCTAACTTTGTTTACGAGCTTAGAAGTTTCTGGAAGCGAGCTTGTTTACAGCTTGTTGTAATTTTCCATTAGGAAAATTGGATTTTCTAGAACACACTATTGCGACATTGGTCAAGTGAATATGCATAAAAAGGATTTGGTAAACAATTATTAATTCCAATTTTATGATCAATCTGTGGAATTCGTTCAGATGTAATTTGAGAGGAATTATTTAGTTAAATTATTCCCTGGAATTTCAAAGTGCTCATTGCCTTTTTTGACTAAAACACTCCTTTTGATTATTGAGAATTCCCTCAAAGACATCATGGATTATAGCATTATGGTACATCAAGATATTCAAGACTTTTCGTACATCAGGACATTCAAGATTACTTGAATTTATTCGGAACATTCAATAAGGTTGAACTTGTGATGGCACGTTTAGGATTATTTGGAATTTAATTCATTACGATGTAAGTGTCCCTTGAATTTTCACATTGTGTTCAAATTAATTAGATTATTTGTTGATTTCAATAAACTTTAGGGATTCTGCTTCTTTCTGTTGCATAGTTTAAGACCATAGAGTCGGAGCAGGTCAATCATTTAAGCTCCCTATACCATATTCGTACCACTTTGGGTACTTTGTAGATTGATGATAACGTGAAAGCTTTTCAGGAAAATAAACGCAAAGTAACTTTATTTCCTTTGAAGTTTGTAGAGTTCGATATTGTCATCAATTTGTTTTGTTTTTTACAAATACAGAAAAATACAAACTTGCCCGTTGAAGTGAGACACATAGCACGAAGAAGCCCTATTTCTTCTTTCTCCAGATTGAGCGGGAGTAATGACTCACAGCATGCAGCCAAGTCATCACACAGTTCTTTGTTCCACACATCTTCCAACTCATCAAAATGGAATGAACACATGGATGTGAGGACCTGCAGCTTCCGGTTAACACACTTGAAGTGACCCAGTATCCAGACATCTATTCGGCCGTCTTAATAAAATTTGAAAAGAGATTTGTGCGATTAAGAATCACAAGATATGTGAGGGATCAACAAAGTACAGAAAGATAAGGTTTAATTTAAAGTATTGTACGAATCCTTCTTTTAACTTAATTGTCCCAAATATCCCTTTGTGTGAATATAAATAGATCCTGAATGACGCCATCGACAGCCAAATTTGTGATATGCTCAAACACTTCTGTTGATTTTATATGGTGTTTAGAAGTTGAAATAAACTCACTGAATCTCAAACATCTGTTACAAAACAGACACACATAAAGAGAACGCTAAGGCTTTCTGGTAGTATCTATATTTGTCATTTATAAGATGATTTTGTCTCAGTGTGCCTTGTTCATAATGGTAAATTTTGCTGGTGGCATATAGGAGAAACTGCCAGGTTACCCTTGTTCCAGTAAAATGGGCAGATGATTATCTGCTAGTGACCTTATTGGGGAGTATCTATTGGTTAAGATAATGTTGTGCAACCGTACTATTTTCTTGCATCTTCACTAAGCCTTTGTGATAAACATCATATTTTCTAGAAAGTGATGGTCCCGTTATGAATAATTGATAACGTGATAAGTCACATGATAAAGGCTGAAGCTGAAAAGGGTATGCCTCTTATGATGTATATAATCGTTAGAGTAATAAACAAAACACCCGCAAAGACAATATAGCCGATTGGCAATTATGATCCTAACAAGCAAGCAGAGGGTGATGAGTTAGAATATGGTTTTCCACGGCTCTAGCCGGAGAAAATGCTACACGGGACGATAAGATCAATTGGTGCACATAGTCGAGCACCAAATGCTCGAGATGATTTGTTAGATACAGACAGAAATATCTGGAAAACCATAGTACAAACCAATAAGGTGGGGGTGCGTGGGTCGTGGTTGTTGGCTACCTAATATGTAAATTTTTAGTTTTGCTCTTCCCTTTACCCGTCACAACATGCTAAATTTTAATTAAATAGAATTTAATCGAGAAAACGAACACTTAAAAAAAAATCAAAGGTCTTTGTTTTCTTAATCTTTTGAAATGTATGAAATATCCTTCAAAGGAAAGTGTATAATTTTGAACAATATGAAGACAGATCAATTATAGAAAACAATGTGAAAATAAATAAATCGCAAATGCACCTAACTGGTATTTAGTTATATTTCATATGACTTACATTTAATTAGAGATGCCTGGTCCGGTAGAGAAAGAGAGTTAAATCCTGGAATCATTTTGGAAAATGCTACTAAACCTTCAATTCCCCTCGTCATATTTGCCGAGAGTTCAAAGGCAATCAAATTTTGATCACTGCATGTGGGATGGCCTTGACTGTGGTTCTTTTCTACAACTTGACGCTTTGCCATATATTCCTCCTGTTGAAAAAGGAAACATAAAATAAATAATAAAACAAAATATTTAAACTATACTCAAATAACCTTTTAGATGATAACATCAGAAAAATATTGGACATATCTGAACAAACTTTACAACTTCCGGTTGATAGAATCGGCTCTGAGATAAGAATTATTGGATACGAACAATCAAATTTTCTCTCGCACATTCTCTGATTTTTCAAAATTTGTGATAATATATATCAATTTGAGGTCTGTATAAACAACTCACATAGTAAAGTTGCTGTTTCATTCTGACCGCCTCGTCATCCATAAACATATCTAGGTTCTCGTGCAACCTTTGCTGTGCCAAATTGATTGCATTGATAGTAGCCTGCATTTCCTCCTCATCCGTGTCACACGTAGAGCTCTCGACGTAGCTTTTACCAATCGATCCATCACTGCACTTTTCTAACATCTTAACTTCAATGATGTTCTGAGAGCGCCGTTCGTGTGTGTAGCGGCCTGTCTTAATTGCTGTAATAAAAAGAATTTACGAATTTGAAAATGAATATCTTTAAAACATCAGTCTCATACAGGCCATACAATTGTCAAGGTAAATATAATCAAATGTTGAGAGATTAACAAAGTAATTTTTAATACGGCATATAAAAAGAATGGTTTTAAACATTTATCAAACACCAACGACATCCTATCTAGCAAAAATAAGATCTATAAATACTTCATATTGATTTCGGTAATGGTGGCTCTTATTTTCTGTAAGAATTCGATTATTCTAATACGTGGAATAAAGTTGTTTACAGAGAGCAAGTTGTCAACTCTAAATCACATGGCAGATCATAGACAGAAATTGTCATTCAGTTTCTCTTTTAAGTCACTTGAAAACAGTACACATATTGAACCTTAATAGTTTCATAATAACACACTAATATACAATAAAAGTAAAATTTTAAAAAATTTCTAACACAGCCTGAGTACAGGTAATAAAATGTAATCTGCTGTATTTTACAGTATACAGTGCACATGTTTTATCAAGAAACACCCCGTGGAGTAGAACTAAAATATTAGAATAGAGACAGAGAAATATGATGCTCGAAACTCTAAAGATTGTTTTCTTGATTTTCCGGATTCTTAATACCGTTGAGATATGTTCATGATTTCTGTTCAAAATACGATGACGTGTATATGCACAATAATTACTATTTCCAGATTGCTGGACCATTTACAAATCTCCTTGATTTAACGCTTATTAAATGATAACGTATATACAAAGTGTGGTATATGTACACTGTAAACGATGATGCACATTTGGACACTAAACGATGGCGTATAAGTGCATAGTAAACAATAAGATACTAAAACGTACACAAATACAAAATATTCAAATATATATTGAAATATTTTCAGTTAAATAAATCAAAAGAAATTATCCCAATGCCAATTTTACAACCTCCTTTACTATGGACAAGATAAACATTAAGACTTATGAATAAATGGAATTTTAAAAGAAGCAGCACGCAAATATACTTTCTTTTAAAACAAATTCTTTTTCTTATGTATTTATTTATTTATTTATTTATTTATTTATTGGTGAATCTTTGAATGAGTACAGGTTTTATGACCGCAAAAATCAAAACCTGTATAAATTTTACGAAGATACTGAACCATGCTTTAAGAAGATCATCATTCCAAATATTCGGCAATTTGCATTTGCAAAGACACAACTAAACTGAAAAATCAGACTAAAGAAATTTGGATAGGATATAAATGAAGTACAATCTGTTTTTGTATGACTTAGTTGTTAACTTAGTATATCTAGAAAATCTTAGAAAAGTCGTCATTGCAAATTAAATTGTTAAAAAGATTCGAATAATTTCTGCATACCGTGGCGAACCAAATACTAAAATTATTCGATTAAGCATTTCAATTTAATTGAAATAAACACAAAAATATAGGATTTTATGTATCACATGACCGTAAATACTGATTGCATTTTATATAACCACATAAAAGTGTAATGAAATGGCTTTGAAATGCATGAAGCTGCTACTGTCGCTACGCTTTTCCATTGAAGACGTTATTCCGTCATGTTTTATGTAAAAAGGGTGTTTTTACACGTGTTGCATACATGAAAATTATTATGTGAACATGCTAAAGTTCATAGAACAGTAGTCATTGGGTAAATGTACACATCAACAGCTCGGAGGGATTGATGTGGATTTTTCAGGTTTGACCGGATTACTGGACGCACCATGATAAGAAAACGCATTCAGATCAGAAGGATCATCCAGGTTCTTCGAATACAAAATCACCATACCTTCTTTCTCAAACTTCAATTCACATAATCTAGCCTATTATTTCTATTATCAGTTTTCCCCTGATATTCCATAAAATGTTGATCCTATAATTCGATCAAACACTTACTTCCCCTAAAGGCAAAAATTGCATATAGTTCGATTGTTTTGTTTGACTGACATAGTATTCACCTAATAATACTGAGTATGATCCATATTCATTTAACGTAATGGAGCATAGTTAAACCCATAACTGCTAACTAAAGCTCGAGTACGCTTTCTTACCAAATCCTGAGCATCTAATATCCTTATTCTCTTGTCATCAATCTGTGTTATTACTTTTAATAGCTTTTCGCCCGTTAAGTACCTCTTTTTTTACTATAACTTCCAACTTGTTATCGCCACGCATTGTACACTAACACGTTTTTGTAAAAACCGACAAGTAATAGATTATTTTGTTCAACAGTATAAATAAATTTATAATACGGTTATCATTGAGGTTTCAGTAAATAGTGATTGTTTGACCTATTGTTATATCTTTAACTATGTTTTGTCTAATCTTGTAACGGTACACTATACGGCAACGACTGTGAAACCTACAGCTGGCACGTCCTGTAGATAATTCTCCATCCTTCTGACACTGATTTACTTTAGGAGAAAAACACATGTTTTATTTATACTGTGAAATCTTTTACATTTCGATAATAATATTTTCTGCAACTATTCATTCGATCTATGGCACTTCAATGAAACTGCTGATAAAAGCCATTAACATTTTATGAAACAAAATGTCCAGCGAAAAGATTTTTACCCTAAAAAAATCCCTAACAGTTTAAATATTTACCATTGAAGCAGTTTTGTAGTATTGATTTGATCAAGATACATGCAGGACATAGGTTTCAAACCTTCAACAGCTGTATCAAATGCAGATGATATATGCATAGTTCCCTGGCCATTTAATCCAAACAATATGTAACTATTGTTCTTTATGTACACTGTGCGCTTATTACTCATAATGTTTTGAGCTTCTGAGATTTATTAAATAACGAAATATCAACACTTTCTTCTTTCTCATCATTTGCACTAATTAAATATGCGTATCTCTTGTACATCTCGATGCTTGAAATACCAACAGAGACAGAAAAAGTCTTGACTTCAGTCATTAATACAGGAGAATATATTGTTCTTCAGTTCAATGAACATTTTGCGGTAGCAAACAACAAGATCTATTGCTTGAAACGGTATCAATAAAATTACCATTTATTTTATCGATTCGATTGGTAAATGAAAATTTCTTTCTCAGAGAGTCTGGGTGCTGCAATATGATATTCTACTTGTATAGGAGAAACGTAAACAACCAAGAGTTAAACTTGTTTTCGTCTAAGATGTATTCCTTTTTCGAAAACGAATTTTGTTCCCCTTGAATTTCTTTCTGTACTCTAACACAAGGTTTATTCAGTTGTTACGGTTTGTTTCTCAGTACTGCTTACTTTGTTCATGATCAATTTGTTTTCTTTTTCTTCATACGTGTTGTACTCGTTGATGATAAAATTCGTCATTATTGATTTCACTGTCATTTAATGCTTTGCTTATCGTGTTGTCAATGAGGTTTAGCTTACTGATAGCTGAAATTACTACTTTATGATGTTTAAAACTTTGTTGTAGATCAGTGCAAGGTAGACTATTAGTTTTAGAACCAGTCTGAAACCTCATTGCCTCAATAAAAGAGATGTATGTCAAGACATGTTCTTCATTTTGTGAACTATCTAGATTTTCATTTGTAAAAAATCTGCTAATTAATGATGTAAAAGCGTACGTTACAACCTGTAACCTTGATTTTGGACATTTAAGATGCACTAGCATTGCTACAAAGTTTTCATTTGCTTTTCGTCCGTTTTGTCCAACATTTTTTCAGTAACACTTTACCCGTTATTTCTTTGTCTGTTTCCATTTGCATATGTATGCTACATGTTCGTATTCTTGTTATTCCGTAGATAATACTTTTTGCTGCTGTAAACGAAATGCACGTGCGGTACATCAATCAATATCCTAATTTGTTTTCCAGTTGTTCTTTGCTTAATTATTTAATGACTCAATCTTCTCTCTTTAATTGACGGAAAAGCTACATCATGTATCGATAGATAAATTTAAGTGCGCCAAAGGTGCAGCATTATTGTGCTTGGTACTTTCTGCTCTTGCACGTTCGGCACACAATATTGGCAGAATGTGATGATGATTGTAATAATTCAGTTTAAACTCTTTTGTATGAAGACGATAATGGCATGGTACAAGCATAAGAGGAAATATATGTTTGAGATATTGCAAATTATTTTACAATTGTTACCAAAGGGTGCAAATTTTATCTGGATATCATTTATAAGTACAGCTAGAATGGACTTAATATGGATGAGGCACAATAGTCCTTTAAAAAGAAAAGACTTGGACAATTAAAAATTAGGTTCTCCATTGTATGATTCTGACTGTAAGGCCAAGGAAGGTCCAATCTCAAGGAAAGTTTATATTACGATAATATTATCACCTACCGCTCAAGCCGGCTAGACATTAAAGGAGTTGTTATAAACAATCGGTTGAGCAAAGCATAGCCGCACATTTAAATGAGGCAAGTTGAGGAGATGCAACCTAAATACCCATTACATCCCAACGCTGTACAGAAGCAATCAACAGAAGAATAAATAGAGATTTAAAAGACATAAACAAATTGACCGGTTTATCAGAGGGTAGGAGAAGCTGACATTATAATTTACGACTGTAGAATTTATAGTGTAGAATTTAGAGTTGTAATTAAAATTGAACGCTCTATGCGCGAAGTAATTGGTTATATAAATGATGTTGCATTGTCAATTCGAAAAGAGAATTGAAGAAAATTGACGATATAACATGTGGTAAAAGGATTGAAGACTTAAAAGGAGAAATGCACCTGTATTGGACAGATCAGTTCAAAAGTATTGAAAGAATGAAAGCACGAGCAGTTATACAGCTAACACAGTCGGAGAAAGTCTTCATATAAAACACTGAAAACAAACAATTCGAAAGTTAAATAAAAACTTGCATCATATGAAAGCTTAATTTATTGATTAAAGAAAATAGTGCTACAATAGCTGCAATATCCGTTGCAATAGGTAAAACCACATCAACCTCGACTATCAAACTCCTTTGCAATGGCTAAAACTACATCAGCTGTGACTCTGTATATAACACATTTTTAAAGATTTTATAGGGAATGGCGCAGGAATTGCTGCTTCATGAAGGGGCATAACTCTTTCATTGACAACTGAAAAACGTATTGGTCATTACTTGTCTGAGTTAGCCAAACAACCATCATCCACTTTACATGGTGTTCTTGGTTGTGTGGGAACTTCTTATAAGTATCGATATGTATAAAAGATTGTTTATCACATGGTCAATATTGTTTAGGATCTTTTTTTAACATTTCTACGTTTTCCAGGAGTTCTGTGAACGACCAGGAATAGAATCTCATTAGTAGAGCTGATATTAGTTCTACCATCAACGTTATCCTTCTTCTTTAAATAATCTTAACTCAATTTGTCTTCTTCGCTTCTCTGTACAAATTTCTATTTAAGCATCACAAATTGTTTATAAACCTATGGAATGTAAAATCTGAAACCTTCATAATGTGTTGTAATCCATCTGTGATGATTTTATTTTAATTTTTATCACCTTGCTTGCCTAATAGTAGTAGTTTATCATATAGCTATCGAACAGTATTTTGTACAGTGGAAACACAACTTGGAACTTTTGCACTCACTTAAAGATAACGTACCTTCTGAAACTACAATATATA
>JAECUM010016022.1:0-28661 GCA_016617855.1 Megalonaias nervosa | reverse complement strand
AACTTTAGTAGTAGAGATAAATGGGGGTGGTCTGGCTCACCTATCCCACTGCGTGGTCTAGGTGAGTGAGAACCCTCATAGAACTCTACTACTGTGTTATGAGGATCCTGGCTCACATGTGCTCGAAGGGGATTCTGGCACACTTTTCATCACCTGTGCTCGAAGGGGTGTTCTGGCTCACCTTTTTTTCACTGCGTGCGATAATGTCCGTTGGCAAGCGTGTAAATACCATCTGAGGAGTATCGTTTATCGTCGAAGGAGCATATTCCTTTTTTGTTGATGAGTAGGGTGGAGAGTTGATGTCGTTGTGATCGGAAAGTTCTCATTGAATAGTATTGTATATGTCCCTGTAATGACTGTCTATAGGGATCGATAGTGGCAATGTGACCGATGACTGACTTCTTTCTTGATAGTATCATCATCGAGCGTGATGCAATACATTTTGGACATAAATCTATGAATTCTGTGATGGGTATGCCACAAGTTTCATCTTTGAACTTTTCAAGTTCCTTTTTATTGTCTTTACAGTGAAATGGACTTGTTGTTGAATAATCGCTAAGGTCAAAGAGGTCTCGATGTTGATAGAGACATCATCAGTGTGAATTTCATAGAGGAGCGAATCGGTATCGGTCATGAGTAGTTTGATGAAGTCGTAATGAAACTCGAGCAAAAACATTTTGGAGAGATCAAGAACGACTGGACCGACGTGGATCGGTTTATCAAGCATGAGATGTGTTTTTCTGGATTCGATGGCGATGAGTACTTCGTCAAAGATTTTCATGCTAACGAAGGTATCGTTGGCTACGAGCTTATCTCGTCGTCATGAGTTATTGCCTATTTCGATTTTCCTTCTGCGTCTGATGTTTTCCATTGTTTTTCCGAAGTCTCTGTTGTTCATGAGTTTAAAGAAATTTTTACAGAAGTCCGTCGCAGCTTTAGCTCGTTGTTGGGTATTGAAGTAGACGTAGGATTTCATCCATGGAGATTGTTTAAACTTAAGAGCTCGATGAACTTGTTTAAGAACGAAGTCCGTATTGAAGAGCTTGTTCGAGTAGTCGATAATGTATCTTGTAGTGTGTTTTGTGATGGAGATTGGGTACGAGTTTTTTGTCTTGGCATCTTCGATTCCGTATTGTGTTTTTTGTTGGAGTTGTTGAGGAGAAAGGGTGGATGGTGTGATGAGGTGTGGCTCAGCGCAGAAGGGATAATCGTTATGAGCGTCGTGGATATGGGGTGGATACTCCTGATGGACTTATGCGAAATAGACCCATGAGTCATCCTGATATCCTGCTTGTCTTTCATGGAGGAATTGTCCTTGACTCGTGGATGGCTGAGTGCTGCGATGATGAAGTGCCCATCGTATCCTCACAGATTATGAGCGTTTACTGGTAGGAAGTCTGGATCATTAAAGCGTAGATTACAATCCACGTGAGCAGCTCCTCGATAGTGATCAGTGACATGACAGTGATCTCTGACTTTTTCATCATGAGGGTGAACGTACTCTTCGCAGATGTGGCATTACGGTGCTGCTTTATGCTGATTGATTTGTGAGGAGGTGAGTGAAATGAGGGGTGTTGGATTTTTGCGGAGTTCAGAGATGCGTTTTCATTCCGTTAAGATTTTCGCAAAGAACCAGAAGACGCGGTCATCTCCTCGTTGTTGTTGATACGACGAATACAAATATTCATCGGCAAAGCTGCAGGTGTAATAGCCGATCGCACATGAGATGTGCTTATGTTCTACTTGAGTAAAAGAATGGATGGCATCTGGAGAAGGTCCTTGTGCCTTTTCCAGGATCTCTTCTGAGTCAAGGATGATATAAAATGTGTGCTCCTATTTTTTGTAGTGGTGTTCGAACTTTAGTGTTACTTCGTGTGGCATCTGTACGGTTTGTAATTCCTGACCGTATCCCGACAAGACGTGATCCTGCAGTCGTTGGGACTGTGGAAAGCATTGTAAGCATCGATAGCAGAAATACCCATGATTCTTATGCTGCGTGTACTGAGATCTACATAATCGGCTGAAGTCTTTGATGTACACGAAATAGTTTTGTAATAAAGTAAAGTGATGCTGCGTTGTGTGGTTGTTTTGGAGATCAGCAGTGGATAGGCCACGAACTGTTTATCGCCCGCTTTCTTATCACTGAGTCCGAATACGTTGATGGAGAGTCCCTCGTTGAGTGTTTCTATTTTAGAGACGTCTTTGACCGATGCGGGAACGGTGATGCCAGTAGTTTTAAGGGTATCAAAATACTGCTTGTACTTGGAGACTCGATCGGCGGGATGTAGCAAGGAGAGGACAGCTCACACGAGGCAGTAGTCATCATTATTTTTTACATTGATGCAGGCTTTGGTATCTAGGATTTGCTTGGGGAGTGGTACGTACTTGCTTCCGCGTAACGGTGTGAATTTGGAAGTTTGTAAAGAGGTAGAATTGACTCCGGCAAAGATCCAAGCTGATTCTGACTTTTGATAATCTTCGAACGGACAATGGATAAACGATCAGGCGATGTCAACGATGGGACTGAAATCATCACTGCGATGCACGATGAGAGATTTGGCTCTGATCCACACGTCGATGCTTTTATGTTCCTTGACCAGATGAACGTTGAGAGCGACACCCAGTTTGATAGTTGTACGGGTGCGCAATTCTGCTTGGACAGCAGGGTGTAGAATGCGTTGCAGGAGTGATGAGTAGACTACGCGCTGAAGAATGATTGTAGATGGATCCTTTGTCCGCTCCTCCGTTCGCTTTTTCAGTACGTCTAGGAGATGGAAGACGCGTGATCTTATCGCGTTGTCGTTGAAGGGCTTATGGGTCGATTTTGGGCAGTTTTGTCTCTATATCGTCTCGACGGGATCGACTGAGGATGTAGCAAGGATCTCTCTTTCAGCGATCACCTTGTACTCGTTGACGAGCTTACGGCGGACATCTCCTCTGGGCATAGTCTTAATGTTTTTCAGACTTGTTCGATGAGCTCAGACAGAGCTGCATTGGATCTGGGATACAATACCGGAGTGCCTGACATCGACTGAGCGATGCTCCTGAGTCGACGAACGATATCATGGCGAAGGATGAACTTTCTTTCTCGATCAGATTCCATAGGCAAGATTTTAGTCTATCATTGAGATGATAGAGACGCCATATAATATAGTCCTGCATTTCATTTCTTTAATTGCTTGTTCATTTTGTCATTTCTTTAACTGTCTAACAAAATATTTAATATCTATTATATAGCACAATGCCTCTGCGTGGAACACAGAAGTGTGCGTGGTTACCTCAGGGTAATACGGAAAATTGTAACAAGTCCTGTACGAGAGAGTACTGCGCTCAGCATTATGCTCTAATTAAGCGTGGAAGTCCAGGGATGAAATCCTGCTTGGGATGTCAAGAAGGAGTTCGAGGCCAACTCCAAGTGTGTCAGTGCTGTGGAGGACGAAACATCCGAGCAATTAAATATTCCTACGAAAAAGCCAGAACTACCCAGAAATCCAAAAACCATTCAGAGCTATTCAACGAGTTTCTGGCTAAGATTAAGCATGACGCAGTGGAAAGTACATCCGTGTTTAGTCGTTACGAGGCTAACAAGGAAGGAGAGGTGTTTAGGGTACACACAAATATCAGACACGCGGTGAGATTTAGCACGAACGGATATTTCATCGTTTACGTGTTTGTCCATGGAGTTAGGGCTATGATGTACCGTCATCATTTTGTGTTTGAGGCCCATCGGAAAGTGGTTCCAAAAGGATATTCCGTCTTTCATTTCAACGGAGATACATCGGATAATCGGCTGTGCAACTTGGATATAAAAACTGACGGATAGCAAAAAATATTTCAAAAACCATGTTTTCACTCCTTTTTTATTATGCCTCGGTAGATCTGTATTGAGGAGTTAGTCTCGATGCATGCAGGAGATACAATGCTTGAACAGGAGTTCTTTATCGTAGGTGATGTTGAGCGTGCCACTATCGTTGAGTTTTTTTTCCGCTGCGCAGCCGTGAGTAAGACGAGATCGTGCCCTATGCCCACGACCTTGGTGAGCGTGAGATCAACACTGATATTGATGTTGAGATGAAAAGCGTTTACAATGGCATCCTCGAGACCTTTCCGATTTTCCACGATGACGTAGCTAAATTACCGCGTGTGGTCTGATACGCCCTCAGCCATCTCCACGTCCTCCAATGTTCTATATTAAGATAATTTTACGATCTTTTTCAGCGTTTTTTCACTAAGACATCGCATGCAGTGCTGTCTAATCAGATGCTCGTCATAGTAGATCTTCACGATACCATCTCTGGATAAGTCTGATCGTTGCTCTCGCGTCAGTAAAGCCTGTCCACGCGATGCTCCCTGTGTTTTGGTCAGCATTAGTTCGATGTTCACAGACACGTGATTCCGTAAGACCGTGGCAATGGCTTTGTAGAGCGATTCGGGGTGATGCAAGATCACGTCCGTTAGAAAGACCTCTTCGTTGCTAGACATTTCCTCTATATATCTAGTCATACATCTTTTCGAATCGGCTGAGGGTCGTACACTGATTGCCTACTATGTCCATGATGAGATCGTCCATGGTTCTCATTTCGCTGATCAGTAACGCCATGTCAAAAGGAGCTCCGCGCAGATACGAACGGAGTTTTTGAGCATTTTCTGATAGGTCAGCACACCCTGTTTGGTATTATTCATTTTGTCCTCCAGTCGCGGATCGAGCCGTTTCATCAGAGTCTGCATGGCTAGTCCAGCTCCGGACAAAATCAACATCATCGGATTAGCCATCGCTCCAGTAGAAATCACTCCTGTTGCTGTCACAATCAACGGAATCATCGAAATGATTCTCAGGATATGCTTGTAACACCGGTACGCATGTTTGTAGACGTAGACTCGCCAATGGTAATGGCGGTAATATGATTCTAGTCCATGACGTTGTTCTATAGTTATGTTTTCATCGATGTGGTTAAAGTCGAGGATCATGATGCGTCAACTAAACTCTGCAGCAGCAATTCAAGTTGTGGAAAGTTTTCCTTCACGTTCACTTTATCATCGTCGATTTCAGGCACCTTTTCTCCCACGAGCCACAGTGGATATATGTTTGAGCCTTTTGTGATTTTCGTCAACTGATTTAACCTCACAAGATCAGATAGCGTATCAGGAGTCACTTCCAGTTCCACATGGTCCAGATACTGCTGTAATTCTATGGCGTGAAACATCTATTACGTGGAAGCTACTTTTTATGATACCTGTAGAGATAATAATACGCCACAGCGATTTTTTCTACGTCGAGATTGACTTTTTCAAACTTGGCCGAGTGGTCTAAAGCACTCTCCGTTACAGATCACTGCCATCTCACCTCTGTCTGCGTGAGTTCGAGTCTAAGATTCGGCGAATGTGGATATGTGAGAAAGCTTGCCAGTAGCTTCTCGTGGGTCGGTGGTTCTTTCTTCCTCCACCATTAATACTGGCCGCCATGTATAGCCTATCGTGTGCTGAAAAATGGCGCTAAGCCCCACAACAACAACAACAACAACAACAACAACAACAAAAACTTTTTCAAACTCTTTTATCGCTGGAAATATAAAATTTCTATCTCTGTGAACCCACGGACTCCAGTATTTTCTTCGGTATTTTTCTCGGTCGTTGATCTTATCCAGACGTTCCTGAGATGCATTCGGAACATGGGCAAAATGTCCTCGTGGAAGAACACTTCCTTTCTTAAAAACAGTACTCAGCTTTTGCTCGATTTCATCTGACTGAAAATTTTCTAAATACGCGTGGGAAGTCGCAGCCACATCAGGTTCGATCTGCCCATTCACGCTAAACATGATCACGTTAAAAAGCGCTTCCATGGCCTTGTTGTTTATAAAACACGGATGCCTCATCGTTAGCCTCACCTCCTCCAGAGCGGTCTTCGAGAGCCATCACGGCCACGATCGTCTCTACATCCTCATATTCTAGTCCCACCTGCTGAAAAACTTTCTTTTGTTGATAGACGCACGCAGGATTCAATTCCCTAGAAAGCGTTTTGTCCATGCGCTAGTGATCTTTTTTGTGAGCCTCATCTTCTTCCTTTCGAACAAACCGTCGTCGTTTGACGTAGCTCGTTTTCACGATGGCGTCTACGAGGTCTGGATGTAATTCCTGAATGATATTCTGAACGAGACAATAAATGGTTTTTACTAACTGCGCCGACTCTCGATCGTTAAAACGTTTAGAGACCAACCAGTATCGATCGATGGCCTCTCGGAGCTGCTCCTGCCGCATGTACCCCACCGACTGATGAGACCGCTTGAGGTCATCATTCTTCCACCGCTCGTAGGCCTCTTCCAAGAATACTTTACCGACCTTTCTGACTCTGTTTAAGGTCTATATATTCCTGTGAACTGCTTCAGCACATACTTATCGTTGTTCGCGTATGAGGAGTCCTGTCTATACGTATCATCAAACAGCAACTGGTACAACTTCATCGCGATGCGCACAATTTCTGCCATGCTCTATATAAGATCATCAAGGGTAAAAATCCGAAAATAATTAAGCCTGGATTGGTTGGCTCGGCGGTGAGGGCTGTAAACGTAAACGTAGAGTATTTTCGTATACGTACTTGAGGCTGCAATCAAAAATTCAAGCATGGTATATCCTATCGCACCTGTACCGGTGAATAAGACATCTGAGGTAGTATCGGATTTAACATCATCAAGCCTCCATGTGAGAATTCTTTCACTACCACTGTTTTTCCTCTGACCCTAAATTTTTATATCGCCATGGCTTCAGTCAGCCGTATCTGCAGCAAAAAATTAGAAGTAACTCCGTTGGTTGCCCACTCGTTTCCAGTGCCATTGACTGCTGCTAGAAGGGTTGAAAAGACCATATAGGCCCTGAAGGACTCCGAGTATTCAGATGACGCTGAAACGACGATGCCACATTGATTATCCGTGTTTCCAGAGAGAATGAACACGTATCCCACGTTGCTTCTGGCACGACGCTTGTCCACGTACATTTTTGTAGCTACCTTGTTGTTGGCTACGGGTGAATAATCCATCATGACCAGTTTAGCTCCCTCTGCAGCAGTGAGCGTTCCCGATAGGGTTCCTCCTGTCGTGGATAAATTAGTACTTCCAAACGAGCTGAGCTGGCCATACGAAAGTCATATCGGTGATGGGCCAAGTGGTAGGAAGACCATGCAACTTCTGATTTTGCATCGTGGTCGTTCGGTACAGAACAATTTAACTATCATTGATATCCGTCAGATCGTAGTAATTGGAGTTAATGATGCGCAATCCTTCTACCGTTTGAACAGTGATGGGGGTGTAATTGTCACTAGCATCTCTGTCGATCTACATAGAACGATCGAAAGGTCCAAAATGATAGACCATGGCTAATCTCGTATGGAGCCTGCTGTACACTTCCACACGGTGTGGATTTTGAGACGTAGTTCCAGACGCTGGTGAGGACATCGGCAGATCACTCGTCACTTGACCTGCCACGGACAATGTTCCTGTTACCGCCACATTACCACTGATCGCTCCTCCCGTTTTATCATATTTCCCCGCCAGTGATACCTCACTGTCAGAGGCTTTTACAGGTTGAGAAGATCCCGTCGCCGCCTAAGGAAATCCGTACAAGCTCATACCACCCATGTTGAGATTTCCCGTCATCATACCGCCCGATCAAAGATAATTTCGTCTGCACCAGCTTATTCACGTCAGATCATCGAGCTGCATTCGCCTCTGAAGCCGTATAACTGATGTCTTCTAAGCTCGTAATGCTGTGGCAGCTCATGTTGAGATGACCTGCTATGGTATCTCCATAGCGACTGCCTTTGTCCTCATTCGAAGACCTATTTCTCTTTCCGATCAACGTTCCAAAGGAGGTGTACGAAACTTTTATATAAATCATGAACATCATTAACTTCGACAGGAAGGAAAAGGCCCCAGAGCACCCGCATCATTTTAAATGCCTTACTGTCATTACTTGATCGTAGGTCCGACCGGTCGTGGAAAAACCAATGTCCTGATGAACATGCTCCTGAATAACATGCTCAGGTACGATCGGTTGATCATTTATACGCTTAATACCCACAAGGACATGTACAACACGCTGCAGGAGTTTGGAGATGCAGTCAACGGAGAAGTCTTCACAATCGTGGAGCCAGACGAGATTCAGTCTGTAGAAGAACTGGATTCAGACCTACACAAGAGCACTGTGTTTGACCACATTAAAATGAACATGAAGAAAATCTGCGAGTGTTTTTCGTTGTCGCGGCACAAACGCTGTAATAGTATTTATCTGACGTAGCCGTACTACTATGTACCTAAATACATCCGACGAAACACATGATGCTTTGTGCCGTTTTCAGGACTGGATAACCGAAACATTGACGCAATGGCCAGAGACCACTGCCGTGGCATCGCCCATAAGCAGTTTAAAGATTGCTATGCCGAAGCGACGTCGTCCTCCAAGCACGATTTTATTCCCTTATATCGCGACAAGGAAACGATTCCGGAACGTTATCGAAAAGGCTTTGACGAATTTTACCTACCGGATTAGTATATGACTTTGTGGTCGCAATGCTGTTCAAAGAAGTCACTACACGTCGCCAGCGTGAGGATGTCCTCAAGAAGTTTATCGAACAACGGGCAGCCTTGCGTCAACGCGTTCTCGAGGACAAATAGGTCAGCAGTCCTTTCAGCGTGATGAATTATTCAAACCACTCATGACCAATATTGACGAAGCCAAACGGTGTACAATGCTAAGCAGAATCTGCAGCTGGCTACGCTCACAACGACTCAGTGTCAGCCACAACGATTGTTAGAGGAGGTAGCGCCGCCAGAACGTTCCACTTCAAAATACCCTAAAACAACTAGGGATAAAATCGGACACTAAGGTAGTAAAAAAAGAATTCACGCTGGCAAAAATAAAAGAAGAAGCCATGATGGAAAAGATGAGAAAAGAAGAAGAAGACAGACTGGAAAAGATGAGGAAAGAAGAAACAATAAACTGGAAAAGATTAAAGAAGAAAAAGAACTTGCAAAATCAGAGTTAACAGAGTTGCGCGAGCAGGAGGAAGAGACCAAAGATAGATTAGAAAAGCTGCAGGAGGAGGAAGAAAAGTTATTACCTCAGCGATTACGAATTATTCAAACAGAATGAGGCTATGAGCAAGCTAATCAAGGAGATGAATTACTCAGAGCCATATTCTACCTTAGAATGGTTAGTTGAATTTGAGGGAGAAAAAAAGAAACCCATGAGAAAATATTTACTTAGGAAAGGAACAATTCCGGAGGAAGCTTATTTCGATGTGGTAGCAGCATGTGCCTTACTATGTAAAGTAAACCAAACGTATGGTTCACGTGTCAAAACTGCCACAGAAAAGGATGAAGAGGAAGGGATCAAGACGAATGAATTAACGGAGAAGTTAAAATCGGCAAACAAGGATCTGAGAAAAGAGAGAAAAAGTAGAGATTACTTAGAAGAACAGCAAAAACAGGCTGAACAGAAATCACAGCAGCCAGGATTAAGTGGCAGACTTAAATCATGGCTTTCAGGACCTAAGGAAGATGAGGGTGAAAAGAAAGGAAGTGGAATCCGCTACTTCATACCTCCGCCGAGAGTGTCTCTCGACTCAAGTTACTGATCGCCTCTCTTTTGAATGAAAAGTTGGTCACCTCGGGTCAGTATCGCATTTGTACGAAGACTTAATATTGAAAACAACGTTTTCCGAAATACCACGCTACTGTTCGCAGATTAAATAAAGATACGATGAGACCTTCACGCGTACACCGACATAAAATCATTGGTGGATTTTTACCCACCCTCTTTTCTTCCTTACGAGCAGCTCTTCCAGGCATTACCACCATAGCCTCCCTCATTGCTCTCAAGACAGCCGAAGCGGGGCCACCGGTGCAGCCTCTGCGGCGGGAACGACGGTAGGACAAAAAATAGTCAGCAAAATCATGCCTGTTCCATCGTCTCCAGTGGCGGAGATGCGAGCATCCAGGGAGGCTAAGCAGGCTTTTCAAACAACAGCCAGGATCCTCGCCGAGCCATCCGAAAGAATTTTGCAGTACCTGAATAGAAAGGTGCAAACCATACTGAGCACACCAGCCCCATCCGTGGGTGTCATCGTGTCAGGGTATGGCTTAAATAATTATGGTAATTTTATACACACTATTATAGCATAGCATCATGTATTTTTTAATTCACTCCGTATTATCTCCGCCTCAACGATGATACTCCCGTGGATGATTCCACCACCGAGTACGAGTACGTAGAGTATCAGGACACCAACATCACTAATCTTAAAGCAAACACCCATTGAAAAATAGAGACACGCGACGAAGATGTGTACCTGATTCCCCATAAGGCCTTTCTGGAAGTCCGCGGTAAAATAAAGACTAACTCCAACCCACCAGTGGACTATCCCGCCAACTCGCAGATCAAGCTCCAAAATAACGGATGGTCGTTATTCAAGTCGGCTCAATATCAACTAAACAATGAGACCATAGAAGAAAGCAATGGCTATTTACCTCAAGCCAGCACTATCATAAACTTAATGATGCTCAGCGATGACTACATGCGATCGTGCGCCACCAACATGTGGTTCAGAGATAGCAATACAGGTGCGGCAGTGAGTAGCGAATTTTCTTCAGCTGCAGATGTGATTACTGAGGCGACTGTGGCAGATGGCAATAATGCAGTGACTGGACAAATTTTCAGAGAAAATTTATCTTTCGCGTATACTACCTACAACGTGGGATTTGCCACTCGAGGTGCTCTGACCGATACTAGTCACGAGATCTGCATGTTTCTTCCTCTCAGCAGCATCTTCGGTGTATGTCGAGATATCCGTACCATCTTTAGAGGCGTCAGACGACTACTTCGTGGAGGGTCTCCACCAATCCAGGAAGCGAACTTCCCAGACGCGCCTTCGTTGCCTTTCAGCTGGCAGACCAACGTAACCATCTTCAACCACAAGCTCAAGACAAGCACATCTTCAGGCATCTTAATCTGTCTCGCATTCACGTCCTCGTCAATTCCAGACAATATCCAGAGCGAGAACTCTAATGCAACTTCGCCGTGGCTACCCGAAATTATTCTCGCGCTTACATGATGCTGATGGAAGCCATGCAGAAGTACCAAGACGTAGATACAGGCACGCAGATCTCCATTGGCGATGCTGCTGATCTGTATCCCATCTTCCACTTCGATGTCTCCAAACATTCCGAACCTCTCAAAGACTCCCCTGCTGACATCGAAATCCGATGGACGGTCACATCAGGGGTTGATTAAGTCTACTACTCGCTGGTCACCTCCAATCGATTTATGACGCTGGATGTCCTCAATGGAAAAATGAATACACTTGTATAGACAACGGAGTCGTCCAGACATGCCCAGAAAAAAGACCTCTCGACGAAGACAACGAGACGGATGCTCCATTGTCACCTCCATCGTTCCCTTCATCAAAACCATGGCTCCTAAGTTATTTGCTAACGTCCTGGCCCCCTTAGGACTAGCTCCAACCACGGGAGCTATCACCGGAGCTATACCAAGAGCGACCGTAGAAAACGGTGTACGTCGTAAACGAGCTATCGTGACCTCCTCCACAGGTTACAACAATAAGAGAAAATAGAATAGCATTTCATATAACGTCATCATGCCGTACGTTCCAGTCGAAGTTACGCTGTCTCCACAGCATAAAACTTATCGCTTTGTCTGTCACTCATAAAAACCTGCCTCTATCCGCTGAAAAGCCTCAGCACTCCTCGGACCTGATCGCCTCATGCTTCCGTGGCTAAACATAAAACAGCTCGGAAAGGTCACGGTCTGAACTTATGCGCGGCACAACTGTGCAAACAGCGAGGATTTATCGCACCTTTCCTGGCAAGCATTGCTGCAACCTTACTGCCAGGATTGCTCGGCATCGGTAAAGGAACTGCCAGGCACAACCGTAGGCAAGGAAATAAGATAAAAGTGTGAAGCATCTTTGATCTCGAATATATCTTGGAGTCTCCCCATTTTCGATGGGTCTTTTGTAAAGATCAACTTCCAGAACAGATCAGGCTAAACGAGAGCTGTGTCGTTAATCTCCAAAATTATTATGATGGACAGGGCACACACTGGGTGCCCATCATCAATGATCCTCACTCCAACGATATCGAGTATTTCGATTCGTTCGGCTTACCTCCTCCCGAGGATGTCGTGCGATATCTCCACGCAACGCATTAAGGAGCGGTGTATAACTCAGTTACAATTTCCAAACGTCGATGATTGTACCTGTGGATGGTACTGCGTCGACTACATCCAGAAAAGACAGGCGGGACCATCTGCCGCTGGGTTGTTTCACAACTTTCAAAATAATATTCACTCCTCATATAACCATCAAGATCTCATGGTGTCTCAAGTGTAAAAACAAAACGGATAGTTCGACCCCGTCGTGGTGGTTACCAAAACTAAAGCTTAGTGCCATGACTTTGTATGCAATATGCATCATTGCAGACACAGCTAGCTCGTTACGGAGGAGTTATGGATGTCCATGCTTTCATTGGAAAGCTTCCTAAACCTCGTGGTGGATTGATGTTACTAGGACATAAATATACAGGGCCATGGAACCCCATAGAGTAACAACTGGAGGGACAGAATCAGGAACCCTACAACGGTGTCGATGCCATCGCGATGCACCACGATATCTGTTACCGATATCATCCCGACGATAAAGAGGGATGCGATCGAGTCATCCTGAGGGGCTTAAAAGAACTCAAGCCTAAAAATTTCAGAGAACGTGTCGACCGAGCTCTCGTCAGAGGCATCATTCCCACTAATCATAGGTTGGGAATAGGTGTCAAAACAGGTAAAAAGGCAGCAGAAGATCTCGCAGGGGCACTGCATAAACCCGCGCGCAAGCATTTTCCACGACGTAGAGTCATCGCCGTAGACCTAGACGAGATATGGTCAGTAGATATCGTTGATATGAGATTATAGCGCGTACAACGATAGTTTCCTTTATCTCACGACAGTCACCGACGTCTTTAGTAAATGTGCTTGGGTCATTCATCTCAAAAACAGAAAAAGGAACTTCCATTGTAGAAACACTGGATAAAATCACAGGTACTCGAAAGCCCCATACCATCTGGGCAGATCATGGAAGTGAATTTTATAACAAAACTGTCTCAGACTGGTTTAAACAAATAACATCACCTTGTACATCACTCATAATCCTCTCAAGGCCTCTGTCGTACAACAATTTAAAAGAACTCTCAAAAATCACATGTGGAAAAGATTCACCAGCGATAATACTAACGGATACATAGATTTCTTCCCAGACATCGTTGACTACTACAATCATACCTTGCATCGAAGCATTCGAATGACTCCCAGAAGCCTCCTACAAAAAAATAGCAGGTCGCAGAGGCCTTATTTTTTTTAGATCCAAATTAAAAATAGGGGATCGCGTCAGAATCAGCAGACAAAAATCTACCTTCGAAAAAGGGTACACTCCTAACTGGACGGAAGAAAAATTCGTCGTCGATACCGTTCAAAAATCCATTCCAGTCACCTATACACTCAAAGATTCTTCAAGAGAACCCATCCAAGTGTCTTTTTACGAACAGGAATTACAAAAAAACGGAACAAAAAATCTTCAGAGTTGAAAAATGATCTCTACCAAAGGGAAAAAATTGCTCGTCATGTGGTTTGGTAATCCTGAACAAATTTACTCGTGGATTCACACAGCCTCCTTGACTACGATAGCGCCTCCGAAATAATCTTATCATACTCCTCCATCAAGCTCTTCCCAGAGACTGTCTTACAGTTCTCCGCATGCTCTTGAAGAACAATCTTCTCATATATAATAAGGACATATTCTTTTCATTGATATAGAGAACAGAAGTTTTAGCAGAATCAAATTTAAGTAGGCGGTATCAGTGGCAACAACCGGCTGTTGGAATTCTTGTTGACAATTGGAGACAATTAGAGATAAATTATACAGCAAATGGGAAAATATGTATATAGGCGTCACGTTTAAATCGAAATACTAAACATATTATCTGAATGTGCAATGATTTCAACTAATAAACATTTAACACAACCAACACTAACATACATCTTAGATAATTCACAATAACTTCAGCAAAGATAATAATGGGATATATATTAATAGTGATAAATACGTGACCGGTAATTCACTGGTCTACAGCCAAAATGCTTCTGAAATAAACGTAGTCAAACTTTACTAATTCTGGGTCACTGAGAACGACAATGATGCTTAAAATTGTTGATTGGATCTAATTTAAAGATATGATACTGGGTCAGTTTATACGACCCTTGACTTGGGAATGGCGGAGGATAAGTGAGCTATAAAGGGAACGAATGTCAATTTAAACCAGAAATGACTAAAATACATCTTTGACTGTATCTATAAACAAATCTATGATTGGGTTTGGACAGTACTTGCATTTTAGGCAAAACAATGAATGATGCAATCTGAAGCTGCTATTGCGTCATACATGATATGAATTGCATCATGTTATTCCTAGAAGTCATGGATAATGCAATCATAACTAAGCTTACATCACTCTGCTGAACAAATTGCCCTATATCAGCTCTAGAAATCATACGGTGTCGTGCTCTCTTATTTGTCAGTGCTTGATTTCGCAAAGAGATACGTCTCTGTTTAGCCAAAGGAGAGATGCCTTGTACGAGTGTGAACAATGCAGATAACTTCTGCTATGTTTGTGGTGAAGTGACTTTTGCATCACAAAAGCGCAGTATAGCCACTATGGTTAAGAAAGATTATCACCTTTATTCTGGCTGCAAAATTAGAGATCAGGACAAGAGGTGGGCCCCTACACATATGTTGCAAGACTTGTGCAACAAATCTTCGCCAGTGGTTGAACAGAAAAAGGAAACCTATGCCTTCTGCAGTGTCAATGATTTTGAGAGAGCAAACAGATATCAGCAATTGTTACTTCTGCATGGTGCCTCCAGTTGGGAAAGGTGTGTCAACGAAGAAAAAGTGGAATGTGCATTATCCAACATTCCATCCGCTACGCGCCCAGTACGCCACAGAGAAGGACTACCGGTTCCTGATGCACCAGAATCATTCTCATTTGAGTCAGGCGAGGAAGAGGAAGATGATGAAACTTCTAGTTCATAACCATCAATGTCACATAACATATGTTCTCCCATCCTTCTCCTCTGAACCACACCTCATAACACAAGGTGAACTGAATGACCTTGTCAGGATTTGGAACTATCCAAGAGTAAGGCAGAGATGTTAGGTTCCAGACTACAGCAGTGGAAGTTCCTGGCAGGCGATGTTAAAGTTTCTATGTTTGTGACCGTCAAAAGGATCTTGTCCCATTCTTCTTCATGGAATGTGATCTTGTAGCCTGCAACAACATCGATGGTGTGATGGCAGCATTCAACATCGTTCATGATCGAGATGAGTGAAGACTGTTCATTGATTCATCGAAGACGAGTCCTAAATCTGTTTTGCTGCATAATGGCAATGTTTTGCCATCAATTCCATTTGGCCACGCAGTCCGTATGAAGAAAAGCCATGAAAACATAAAACAACTTTTGAGGTGCATAAACTATGATCAACATCAGTGCCGCTCTGTGGCGATTTAAAGGTTCTTGTTCTCTTGCTTGGTCTGCAGACTGGATACACAAAATATTGCTGTTTTCTCTGCGAATGGGATAGTCGTACGAGAGATTCCCACTATGTCAAGAGAGACTGGCCACTCCGACAGTCATTAGAGCCTGGGAGAAAAAGTGTTCAGCATTCACCACTTGTTGAATCAAGGAAGATTGTGTTACCACCCTTGCACATCAAGCTGGGTCTGATGAAGAACTTTGTCAAGGCCATGGATAAAACACAAGCAGCTTTCGAGTGCCTCCGTGGAAAATTTCCAAGGTTAAGTGAAGCTAAGATAAAGGAAGGTGTCTTTGTTGGTCCTCAGATTCGTGAACTTCTTCGAGATGATGTATTTGACCGTGCACTGCGTGGCAAGGAAAAGAGGGCATGGAAAGCTTTCCAGTTAGTGGCAAAAAAATTTCTGGGAAACAACAAGACAGACAACTACAGGGAGCTGGTGGAAAACCTCCTCAAGGCAAACAAAAAACCCTTGGTTGCAACATGTCACTAAGATACATTTTTTTGCACTCTCGTTTAGATTTTTTTCACCGAACTACGGAACAGTGAGCGACGAGCACGACGAGCGATTTCACTAGGACATTGCAACAATAGAGAAACGCTATCAGGGCAAATGGAGCCCATCAGTGCTTCCAGACTATTGCTGGACAATGACAAGAGATGCTCCATTTAATGAATACAAGAAACATGCCAAGAAGCGCAGAGTAGACACTGAATAAGGACTAAACTATGTACGTGTATATACATAACAGTTTTTTTGCTTTTTGTTTCATAATAAATTTTATTTATATAAACCTTTTGATGTTTTTTAAAGTGTCACATAAACAGAACAGGTGAACTATTATCATGTAAAGCAACCATAAACACATGTAAAGACCTAGGTTTACAATTTATGATTAAAACTCTACTATCTACACAACATACATAGACGTAAAATGTAAAAACTTAAATATCATGGAAATAGTATCCACTCAGTTGATTCCATTGTCATATTTGAATTCAGTAGGGGGGCCTTGTGCGGCCGAATGGTCCAAAGCGCTCGCTTTTACAGATAACTCGCTTATCTCACATCTGTCCACGTGATTTTGAGTCTCGGCTCGACCAACGAGGATATGTCAGAAAGCTCGTTAGTAGCTTCCTGTGGGTTGGTGGTTCTTCCCAGGTTATTCCTCCATCGCATCTACTGGCCGCCAGATACAGCATATCATATGCTGATAATATGGCGTTAAGCACCACAAAACCAAATCCACTCGGGTATCTACAGCTTTATTTATGTGGACATCATGCTGCCCGTTCCCGGCATATAGAAGTGTTTGAAGCTTTAGGAATGCCCTATCATTTTTCTAGATAGCAAAACCTTTATATAAAGAAAATCGTGTTTAGGTATTTTCTCTAAAAAGAAAACAATAATTTGAAAAAGACTTTGGTCTCTTTTTCAAAATATTTTTATTCCAAATTTATCCATTTTAGGTGTTGAGCTCGTACTCCTTTCCCTTGAGGCACTTTATCCCGTTCGACCAGTTTCCTTGCCTTTCTTCATTTTGTTTTCTGAAGTTGTAAATTATTAGTGACCTCTGCCCTTGCCTTGGTTCTATTGCTTCTTTCTGTCCCTTCATGTGGCATGCTTATGTGCTTGCATCTGTTGTCCTTGCCTCAGACAAGTTTTCGTGTTCAGGGATGGTCGTAGCGGGATCAAATCGTCGTAGTTTCTATCGGTAAAAATAAACCCCGAGCATATTACGTGCAAAGTTTGTTGATGCGTGTATGCTCGTGTATATATATATATATATATATATATATATATATATATATATATATATATATATATATATATATATATATATATATATATATATTAAATCTTTTTTTAAACTAATGCCCCTGGGTATAGTCTAGGGAAATGAAAGTCTTCCTAACACCAGGGGCAGAGCCAACATTGCAAATCTTTTACCTACGTAATTGTACTTTGCCCTCGAATTGGACAGTCTGTGTTGCTAGCTTCAAGTGATTGTTTATGCAAGTATTCATGGCACTTCCACCTTCCTAACGCCTTTATGGATGACATACTAAGAATTCCAATTACATTGTCATATTGACCCAGTTGAAAATTATTGTTAAGAAGTTCGACCGAAGACGTTCTTCCCTGTTGGTAGGTCATAACCATTTAATGAATACAAGAGACAAGCCAAGACGCGCCGAGTAGACACTGAATAAGGACCAAACTATGTACTTATATATACAAAATGTTTTGCCTTTTGCTTCATAATAAGTTTTATTTATACAACCCTTTTATTGTTTTTTAAAGTGTTACATAAACAGGACAGGTGAAATACTATTATGTAAAGCAACCATAAACACTTGAAAAGACCTAGGTTTACAATATATGATTAAAACTCTGTTATCTACACAATATACATAGATGCAAAATGTTAAAAGTTAAATATCTAGGAAACAGTAGCCAATCAATTGTTTTAATTGTCATATTTGAATTCAGCACATCAAAATCCATAATAAATAGAACATTTTATCTCTGAAGCAGGCGACTTCTAAAAATTGTAGACCAGTATAACTGACCCTAAAGAACATAAAAATGTACATCAGAGTTTTGCATGCCTTACACCTGATAAGGTATTCACTCTACAGAGTATATACGGTTGGAATCTGGAAAAATTGTCAGCTAATCTAAATAAACTCATTGACAATAAGTGATAAAAAAACAGGATGGATTTGTTTCAGCAAGATAGCACTGGACGGATGAGGATATAGCACAGTTAAATAAAGCATACGATCTCGTGTAATCTGTATTAGTTGTGTTATTACGCTGTATGTTCCAACTGTAAAAGATTCATCAAAACAGTTATTTTAGAAATAGAACTTTAGTAGAACAAGATAACAACTCAGATGAAAATACTACCACAAGATTTCATAATATATCCCTGATTCAAAATTTCAACTAAACTTTTCTAACGGTGGATCATCTTATTATTTTAAACACGGATTGAATTCTGAAAAAAGCGATATAGTGAGAATAAACAGCATCTTAATTCGCCGAAATATTGATAATGAGGAATAGAAACAAGTGAGTAACAACCATACAGGTAAGAAGGCTATTGGACTTGCACTTGCAAATTATTTAAAGACAAAAACATGAAACAAACAAATTAACATTTATGTTTGTACTCATGCTTACTTTAGCTGGTTTACTTTTCTTTGAACATTTGTTGCGACTTCTTAATAATTTTGTTGTTATGTCTTCACATATTGTCAATGATGCAAACAAAATGTCAATGTAAGAACAAGAAAACTACATTATCAGCAAATTAAAAAATAAACTTTCCACCTGCAGTAAAATTCAGCTAATTACCTTACCAATAATTCCAAGAAATTCTACCGTATCTTTGGTTAAATCCAACAAAGCGCTGGCAATACTTTTATGTCTTTTGGTTTAGTCATCCAGTGATTCGTTTGGAGAAGTAGCAGACGTAGCAGCAGAAAGAAGAAGAGTAAGATTAGATTTAACAGGAGTAAAAACAAAACTTTTCACCCATTTGCAACAGACAGGCAACCTTACTTGTAACTGTAATAATTGATGCGAATGTCACATCTTTCATTTTTAACAATATTTCTAACATTTCACTTAATGGATGTTTTTCAATTTTTAATTTATTTTTGCAATGTTTTAGTAAAGCTACTCTGATTTAATTTTGCAATGTTTTTATAAAGTTATTCTCTAGATCTGTTTAATGCCTGAGTGACCATGCTCTTTAACTTTCAGACATTTCCACAATTCCTATAAAAAAAAAAAAAAATTTCCCTTATTCTTTGCTCATATATTCATTTACATCCTCTGTTTGTCATACGATTTAAAATCACCTTTCATTCGTAACTGATCATCTCCCTGCAGAAGTACATTGTAAAGTTTGAAGCCTGGTCTTCCAACTATCTCTAACGGTTTCTATCTGCTTCTCTTATCTGCTACTCTAATGTTTTCTTTTTTCATTGTTTGCATTTCTGTTTCATCGGCGACATGCATTTGTTGTCGATCGAAAACTGTCAGTTCTATAGGCAGATGAAAATGTGTTCTTTGTATATAATATAAGTGATATCCATTTATTTCCATCTTTTGTCCGCCTCTAACAAAGTCAACTCGATCTTATGATATTAGAGCTAAAATGATCCATCCTTGGCTAAAAGAAACTTAAGAAAGTATGATTTTTTGCCATGCAATACTGGCTAATATAACAAAGTCATTGTCAATAATTTGATAGTTGTGGAGTATACCAGACAAAGGGGTGTTAAGAAAGGGAGAAGAAGAAGGCGATGCAAGACAAAGCGATGGTTGACTAAACAATGAAGACTTGAAATGGCTATTGTATAGGAGAGCAGTAACTCGTTGCATACATGAAACATGCAAATAATGTATCATCTACAAATTGCCTATGTTACGATAGAAAGACAGCATTAATAAAACCTATTTTGAAACCCCAGTTGGTAATAAGGATAGTAAATTATCAATACCATTTCGGAGATTGTGTTGTTGCTATTTGCAATAGTTCCAATGATTGAATAATAACATATTTTACTAAATCGACAATATAATGAAAAAATGACTACTTTAATACGTTATGGATTTTAGAACCTTGACATGTACGTCAATAAAGTCAACGAAACTATTACATTAAATACAGACGCTGAAGAAAGTGTTATAATCAAGTGTTTGAAATCCAATTCAAACTTTCTAGATATTCCATCCAATAATTGTACTGTGTGGACAAGCAACTATAACTCTCTAATATTATTAATTAATTAATTATTATTAATAATTATTATTCAGTAGTCAGAGATCTATATAAATATCTGCAGAATCGGATACAGTTTGGTGGTTTTCAAACCTAATTATTTATATATTTTCCAAGATCACATAAATAAAAGAATTAATAATTTAAAACTTACTAACCATATTTGTTAGACCCTCAACATATTAAACAATTTCACTTTGTTTCTTACGATATTAATGGCCACTACAACCACTACAATCAATTACAAAAGGTATCAATAAATAGATTACATTTTTGCATTGAAGATGGAAAAGGAAAATCTTAACTTACATCTTTCATGTTCAATACACAGCTTTTATGGCAGGCAGTACGAGTTAAAACAGGTTAAACATCACTGCAAAGAAAAAAGGTACGAGTTAAAACAGGTTTAACATCACTGCAAAGAAAAAAGAATAAGCAACGTTTATAGCTACAACAATAGACAATTACTTAAATATGAATAAATACTGTATTTCTGTTTCAAATAACCCTGTAACTAAATGTATTAGTGTCAAATGCAACAGACTTAAAAACATGGAGAGAACAGATAAACACCAAACAAGTAGATAGGAAATTGGAAGCAGTAAAAACATTTCTGGGAAATAATACTACATTACAATCCCTACTTGAACAACTACATATGGACTTTAACAACGAAATCAAATAAAACTATCAAAACCTTTAAAAGTTCATGAATGATTATACCACGAAAATTACTGACTTGAAAAACAAAGGGGTTGCCGTCACTAATAATTTGTCAGAGTTACAGAAGAAAAATAGTTTAACAGATACATCTAAAATGATGAAGGCTGACAAAAAGAAAATAAATCTTAGTGAAAGCATGATCAAAACGATGAGAGAGACTTGGGATTATCTATTACTTATATAAATCATAAAACCCAAAGTGATAAATAAAGACTTTATCAGGTCCAACGAATGTAATAGTAACGAATTAGACAATAGAATCGAAAGCATAGAAGAAGTTTTAAATGAAATAGAACAGGATAGAAATCTAATCTAAAACGAATTAAACACTCGTATGAGTATAATTTAGTCGAATTAAACACTCGTATGGGTATAACTCAGTCGAACTATACAGAATCTTGCCATTAGTGCCACAATTTATATTAAACTGGATGGATGAATACAAAAAGAGTATTGAAGAGAAAAGTAACTTACACCTACATGCGCATTACTTGGAATTTCTTCCATTGCATACGAATCTGAGTAATGATAAATATATTTCAATTATTTAAACGATAAAACAAGAGAATATTAATGTAACTGATGAAATATATAAATATACTTAAAGAATTGCCACACGTTTCTAAACCCGACACTACAAATTAGATTTTACTTATCACTTTTTGTTCAGTATAAGTTACACACAGTCGATAATACACAGTTCAAATTCAAAATCAGGCTAATGAGCATTTTAGTTAACTCATATTATACATATATTGACTTAAAATGTCTCAAATTTAAGGTATCTGTCTTAAATTAACTGACGTTCAAGAAGTCATACACACTCATAAAATATACAATAACATTGTTTCTGATGCACAAGCACATATTCAAACTAATCTAATTAGATCAATAAGGATTGAACTAACAAACGTATTGAAGAGAGCCACATAACCCCATAACATGACTGTATGATGTGCTACAAATTTTGGAAAGATAAGATCTGTGCTAGATTTGACAGAAGCTGAATATAAATACTTCTTTGACAATGTTATCCTCAACTCTAAAACGTTTTTGTTCAACTAGACTTAAAATAGGAAATGACTATTTAAAAACGGCAAAGAAACTGTGATAGACGCTGGTGATAAATTATACTAATGATTAGAGTTTCTGATAGATATTTTGAAAAGTGCTAATACTGTCTCTAAGGATGATTGTACCATACTTATATCTTCAAAAGAAAGCAAATAATCTAAGTAGCTTAGCAGTTATGGGCAGACAATATGAGAAAAAATTGTACAAAAGTATAACGCAATCATTCGTAATCCCCGACTGTGAAAATATTGGGTTTTCTTTTAATGTTTGTTGTAGAGAAAAACAAATTGCAGATTGTATTTTGACGAAAATTACTTAAAGTAAATTTACAATACAATACATATCTAGTTTCAATTTATTCTTGATTGAACATTTTGTAATGCCAGTTAGTACCTTCTTTTCATCTTCATCAGTTCCAAAGAGACGACGCTTAATTCTAAAACATCAAATCTATAATGGGTGTATGCCTCGGTGAGTCTTTGGAAATGCCATTAGCTCCCATTTCCTCTTCATGATATAGTAAATAACGTACCTATAAAATTTACAATAACAAAATAAAACTTATTTAAACCAAATGTTATTGTTAGTACTTGACAAGTTTTGTTTAAATTAGGACCTATCATTTTCATTGCCTGTTCATTGTCATTCCTTGTACCGACGCAGATTCAAAAGGCATAACATTATAAATCAGCATGCATGATAAAAAAGTATTTATCGTAACCATTTTAACAGTGTCAAGCGTTATCATAATTTGAAGGATAAGAGGCCTACATATCTCATTACACCAGAGTGTCTCTCGTACCAGTTTCCACTGACAATCGAACGCTCGACTCCTACACAGTGAAGCAGAAGATTTTTATTTTTTATTTTGAACTGTTATGTATATTTATTTCGCATTGTTTGTTAGTTTTTTATTCATTAGATGCTGTGGGTTCTGTAAAATTGTATCTTGTAGCTGACCTTATCCAAAATCTAGTTCACTGTCTACCTGACCAGAATCATTGATGCTTTGTTTTTTTGTTTTTTTTTTTTCATTCTGTAAACATAGTTTATATTTATCTGGAAGTGTAGGATAAACATTAAGATTATTATCTTAGTCTGAGTCAAGGAAATTTTTTTATTATGTTCTTCAGTATAATTTTAGGAACACACCTTCTAATTATAATTTAGATTGTTCCAGAAATGAACTTTTCGCCCTAATTCAGGTTATCCTTTTGTGTCTTAGTTTTTTATATAATATTGTTTACTGGAAACATTATTTCTTGGCGCTATAAGATCTTGAAACATACTCATTTGTTGCGTTCAGTATTTGATTTGTGCTAGAATTATTCATTGCCAATTTTTGTTCTCTGGAATTACAAAGTGCGCAATGATATTCTTGACGTCGTGGATTGTATTATTATGATTCAACAAAAGACTGTTAGAACATCATTACACTTCAGGCCATTAGTACATTAGAACATTCGAGACTACAGGTCACTACAGGCACGTCGACACCTTCAGCGTTTTATTTTATTTATTTTTTTTTAAACACTACTAAAGTTTATTCAGAACTTTATTCATTACGACTTGTGTAATATCGTAAGCTATTTTTACATTTTCACTTTGCATTCTAAGTAAATAAATTATTTGTAGAATTTTACAGAACTTGTTGGTGTTTGCTCTTTTCTATTACTTATTTTAAGACCAAAGAGTCGTAATGGAACTCAGTGAAGAAACCTTATGCTATTCAAGAGAAAATCTCAACATTTTTGAGGAAATGCGTTTTATATAATAATTTTGACTCTATATGTTAAGGAGTTTTCCTCTTTATCTTTAATTGTTTATACCTTATACAGAATCTGGTCATTTTTACTTTAATTTTTTATCTTGTTGTACAAAATGTTTACGTTTATTTTGATGAATATACTGCCTATTTCTTTACCTGCTTTATATTTACAGTATTTGAACTTAAATTATACTTGGCACCATATAGCCAGTGTTGTGCGGACGTACTGTTAAATCCCATACATACTAGTGTCTCGCACTACGCATCCTATCATAATCGTAAATACAAAAGACTAGAAATTTATTTGGAATATTTGGAAAACTGGTGTGCTTTTGGGACACCAATTTTACACTCATTCATTATCTATACCGAGAATTAAAACAGATGGCAGAAGGAGGTGGATATACACATAGGCATTCGGTAATTATATTTTGGATTCATTACTTAAAACACCAGACATTAGCTACTAGACAAGAATAAATGTGTTCTGTCAGTGCAGAGGCAATGATCTCATTCGATGCGCTGTTCGCACTAATCAAGCATCGAAATGTAAACTGCAGGCTGATGTATGAATCTGAGTCTAAATGGTTCCGTGTAGAGATCTGCTAAAGTACTTAACAATAATTAAAACTGTTTACACTCTGGCACTTAAAACACAACAATAATTAAACCTCTTTATACCCTGCAACTTAAAATAACGCAAGCACGAAATGACTTAACTGTTAATAATATAATATTAACGCTGTACATTCCATTCAAAGTTCGTATGAATCCAGAGGGTCGGAAATACGTAACGTATTGCACCATCATAATTGCAATTACAATTCCATCTATGCGTTTCTAAAATGGTCTTTCAGTCCACATATTCATGGACTAACCAATCCATAAAATTAATCTGCATATGTTGGCTCCATTTGATTAACAACGCGTCTAAAGAGTGTAGACCGAGACGGACTAAAACAGGGGTCTCAAACTCAAAGTACCCTGATGGCCGCATGAGGGCATTTTCGATCCTGAGACCCCTGGAGTAAAAGGTGTAAAACAAATACAGACTGAGTGCAGATATATACAACGTAGTGTTTATAAAGACCGACTAAGAGTGTAGATACAGTCCAACTAAAAAGTGCAGATACAGACAGACTACAGAGTGTAATTACAGACTGCCTAAAGAATGTAGGTAAAGACTGAAGAATGTAGAAGCAGACAGATTCATGAGAGTATATACAGATGAACCAAAGAGTGTAGATACAGACTAATAAAGTCTATATAAAGACAGATTCAAGAGTGTAGTTACAGACTGCTTAGTGAGAGTATATGCAGCCATAATACAAAGTGTATAATAACTAAAGAGTGTAGTTGCAGACAGACTAAAGATTGTAAACACAGACCGACTAATGAGTGCAATTAGAGACCATCTATGGAGTGTCCATACAGATCGACTAAATAGTGTAAATACAGTCCGACTAAAGAGTGTAGTTACAGACAGGATAAAAAGTGGTTACAGACCGGATGAAACGTGTAGATACAGACAAAAAAGTGTATATAGATTTATACAGATACGGACTCAAGAGCGCAGATACAGAATAAAAAGTGTACATGTAGACGGACTAAAGATTGTAGTTACATATTATTGGAGAACATATAAAGACGGATTCAAGAGTGTAGTTACAGACTGATTATAAATTATATGAGCAGACATACTAAAAGATGTAGATACAGACAGACTAAACAGTACAGATATATTCTAGGGTTGGAGTTGTGTCTTTTAATTCTTCAGTTCCAATTCCTTGAAACTGGCATGGCATGGCAGATTGGACTTATACTTAGTTCGTACTTAGGTGTTCGACTAATGTTGTGCACCTGACTTTGTACCTTTTGCTATATTATCTTTTGAGCTTCCGCAGACAATAGTCTTGTGGAATATTCTTTACGACATTTCAAACAGTCTGAGCATTTTCCCCTCAATTGTACAGTGTGTCCTCCATGAGGCTGTTAATATTTTAGTTACTTACTAGCGGATGTTAATGTTTTAGATACGGGTATTCCTTAGGACTGCGAATTATCCTAAGATTTACAAGATTGTCGTTGCTTTCTGTTTGAAGTTTACATAATTTCACCATGTCCACTAAATATTTTCTCGTTTGTTGAGTAAGTTTATTTTATGTTCACTGGCCCTCTCTGATAAATATCTTGCTCTGGTGCTGGTACTTCTGATACTCACTACCTTATATAAAACAAAACTAAGACACAATTTTAGAACCAGGATGAGGGTCAAACGTTCATTTCCAGATCATTCTAACTCGAAACCAAGGTCAGGTCCTTTAAACAGCCAGCCAATCAGATATCAGGTGAACTGACTCAGCTCCCATCTAATTCGTCAGTAACATCACTTCTACACCTTCAAGTTCAAAAGGCTACATTAACATGTTTACAAAAACGAAATGACCTCATCCCAAAGTACAAAAAGCAATGGACAAAACTGGCTATTTAATATGTTGTCTACTAAATGACCCTTACAATCTATAATCATAAAAATTAACACACAATAAATTGTAGGCTTCATTGTCAACACTTCCTAGTTTTCTTGACAAGCTCTTCTTGCCAATGTCACCACAAAGACTTTCACGGAGTATTAGTTAAGCTAAATTATCGCACTTTAGATAAATGTTTAGATTATAACTTATGCAACTTTCAATATACTCATAGCAGATTCATCTGCTATGAGGTACTGACCAATGAAGAGGGTACGATTTTCTTTTGAGCTATTCTATTTTCTTTTGTCTCAAGATGTTGTTTCAAATAATATAATCGATATAACATGGTGTTATTTTGCAATAAATCAGAAGAAGATATTTTTACACCGATTGATTTGAGGAAATTTTAAAATAGTGTCAGGTCCCTACTCAAAATATTAAGTTGTTGGTCCCTAATATAACTTCGTTATACCGTGGTATGTATCGCGGTATGCTCAGAAATACCACTGTATACCGCAGTACAAAATTTTTCGTGGCAACAAGCTCAAGTAATTGGATTGACCAAGTTTATAAAGTGTGGAATATTTATAGTAAATCAATGGCATAAAATGAATTAATTGTTTATTGTCTGTCACGTGACAGAAATATTTAATCACTTTATCTCGAAGCTAGAGAGTATAAGGAATTGGCAAAACTTGTAATCTCTGCAGAAGCAAAGTTATATATTACTTACTTATTAATCCCTTTCTGTAATTTATCACCATAATGCAAAATTATATTACACAAGAACGGTTATTAACTTTGTGAGATGGATGAGTACAAGGTTTACATGTTCACGTCTTAACAACACTACATTTTTTCAATTTTGAACACACATCGTTTGAACTGCTCTAAACCTCACTCACAATGGAATAAAGGTCAGTCCATTCTTTTGCCTCTGCCGCCCTCCTCGAAGGCGAAAAAAAGCTAACTGAATCTCTCTTTTTGGAACAGTTTCCTAACCTCCTCGAATATGGAAATTCGATAGGTGGCAACCTTATTATTCTTGGAGATTTCAATTTTCAATTTGACTATCCTAGAAATCCATACATATCAAAACTCCTAGATTCTATTCACAATTTAATTTTAGTTAGTTAGCCAACCCACCGATTGACACGGTCACGTTTTAGAGTGGGTTCTTTATTGACCCGATGATAATATTCTAAAGTCTTCATTGGAGTCACCCGAACTTGTATCAGATTACCTCTGTGTCATATGCCATCTCATTGTGTCAATCCCTAACCCTCCATCTCTTGTTTGCTACTAAGAGAAACCTCCGTACGATGAATAGAACCCAACTAATCCATGACATCCAAGCAAACCTAACAGCGTTTTGATTTATAATGTCCTAGTGACTTTGTAATATTGTCTTTGTGTATGTTTTTATGTGTCATCTAATATTGTAAAGAGCTTAGAGCGCTGCATGATTCAACATCAAGAGTAAAGAAAGTTATGAAGCCATGTGTCGCTAGAGATTGTGTGTGATAATATTTTGGGCATGCCAATAAATGTACCATTGTGTATATGCGTGTCTGTCTGTCTGTCTGTCTGTATGTATGTATGTATGTATTTATGTATGTATGTCTATGTGTATGATAGTATTTGTGGCATATCAATAAATGTACCACTGTCTGTGACAGTATTTTAGGCAAACCAATAAATGTGTGTGTGTGTGTGTGTGTGTGTGTGTGCGCGCGCGCTTTGTAAAAGGCGCGAAACGGGGACATCAGTATGAATACACACCAACAGACTGGGGACACACCTCGAAACGGAGACGTCCCCGTTTTATAATGTCGGCTTAAATGGAATGCCAAGGCCTTATTTAATGATACAAACCTTAAAATAAGCGTATCTGAGCATGTCCCCGTTTTGTTGGTATTTTTTCACATTATGCTATACACAACAATACGCACGTCCCACTCGACTCAAAACCTCGTGTGTATCAGTCGGAAAACTGCGTCCCCGTTTATGCGGTAAAAATTCACAGTTTTGCTGTCGGCTTGCGCACTTTGCTTCCGAATTACTCACCGATGGCATCAAGAAGAGCTAACAGGATTTAAATCATTTATGTAAACATAGACAAATATATATATATATATATATATATATATATATATATATATATATATATATATATATAT